>PVJA010008455.1:0-64345 GCA_004027025.1 Myocastor coypus
TTACAAAAGTGGAAAATAAAGACTCAGGAGCAAAACTTAGATCTATTGTCAGTTGACCTGCCTGTGAAGAAAGATTTGAACAAGTTATTTTAGAAATAAAGAAATTGATATACGTCAGAAATTCCGATATGAATAGATTTGAAGAATTAATGAATGACAAAGGTTTTGCTCTTAATTGATCTATCATGACAGTTTTCACCAAATAATACTAATAAGCAGGTATTCATTCCTGGCTGCTTATGAGTATTAGTTTATATATAAGTGAATGAGCCACAGCAGTGAGATGAATGACAAGAAAAAGAAATTGGAAAGAAATTCTTCTTTATCAGGTTCTTATCAGCAGGGTAATATAATAGTTGAGTACAGAGTTGGATTAGCTTCAGATTCAAAGGCAACCTACTTAAGTTGCCCATAAGCTTTAAGCATAGGTTTAAGTTATACAAAATAAGTAAAATCCGTAGTTTATAAAAGGTGAGAATAATCTAAAATTCTCAATTAATACATGAAATGTGGAAAAATATAAACAGAATAAGGGCAACAAATAGAGTAGAAACAAATATAATACACATTAATACAAATTTATTACTAATCACTGTGAACATCAGTGTTCTCTATGCACAAATTAAAACAGATTGTCAATTAGAAAAACAAGATGGGGCCCAGCAGGATGGCTCAGTGATCTAAAGCGCCTGCTTGGGAAAGCTTGGGCGGTTTCAGGGACCGCGGTTTGATCCCCGGCACCACATGCTGCGCCAGCCCTGCCCTCTGAGCGCGCTGAGCCGGCCACAAACATGAGTGAATAAACAAAGGTTCTGAAACAAGAAAAATAAATAAATAAATAAATAATTGGAAAAAAAGAAAAACAAGGTGAATATATATTTTTCTTTTCTTTTCTCTCTTTCTTTCTTTCTTTCTTTCTTTCTTTCTTTCTTTCTTTCTTTCTTTTCTTTCTCGTACCAGGGATCAAACTCAGGACCTTGCACTTATCAGGCAGGCACTTAAGCTGCAGAGCTATCTCCCCAACCCTAGACAGTTGTATTTTTCTCTGTAAGGGCCCACATAGGAAAACTGATGGAGAAAAATATAGCATGCTAACTTTGAAAGAAAGGAGAAATAGCTACCTTGCTTTCAGACAGAGGACATATCAAGCCAAGGGGAGTTTAAGGCTTATACTTATAAAAAAGCATTTGCTATTGATAAAAGGCTGACTATGCATCACTAGAACAACACTAGATGTGTATGTACCTAACATCAGATGCACAAGGCAATCCTACATCTACAAGGAGAAATAGATGAATCCACTACTGTAATTGGAGGTTTCAGAACATTTCTATCAGAAATAGGTCTAGCAGGCAGAAAATCAATAAGGACACATTTGAATTCAGTCAATAATGTAACCAACATCTATAGATAATGTTCATATATTAATGGCAGAATACATATTACTCTTAAATGTGCATGGTACATTCAGCAAGATGGAGCACATTCTGAGCCACAGGCCACACGTAAGCAACTTGAAAAGGTTAGCAGTGAATCAGTAGCTCCTCTCATACCACCATGGAACTAACATAAAAATCAGGAGTTAAAACATAACTGAAGGACTATGAAGGTAGCTCGGCAGGCAGTCTAAGAGCCTGAATGGCAAACGCAGGGACCTGGGTTCATTCGTCAGGACTGCATGCCTTGCTAGCCCCAGAACCCCAGGAGCACCAAGACTTGCCAAAACCGGGCATGGTGGCACACACCTGTAATCCCACTGCTGGGAGGCTGAGACAGGAGGATAGTTAGGAGCCTGAGGATAATCTTTGCTATTGTAATAAGCAAAGCTACAAAGAACTTTGTAAGACAAATTCCTCTCTCTCTCTCTCTCTCTCTCTCTCTCTCTCTCTCTCTCTCTCTCTCCCTCTCTTTCCTCTCTTGCCTTCTTTCTTTTGACAATGGAATGAAGTCCCAATCCAATGGAAGGAAACTGTTAATTACTTAAAGTTATGGAGCAGGGGAAAAAGTTACCCATGGAAATGAGAGGGTGCTCAGAAGCGTGGGAGGAGAGAAAATAGTGTGCACAGGAAAAAAAAAGGGAGAAAAAGACTTTGAGAAGAGAAGATTTTGGAATATTCTCATGCTGCAGAAAGCCATACTTATGGCAAAAAAAAACTAAGAAAAATATCACACACACATACATACATGCACGCACGCACAGGACAATAAGTTGGAATCATGTTAACAATTGCAAGCCACTTACTTGCTGAGAGAAGTCCCAAGGGAGGTGTTGGCATGATGACACAGTCAATGAATATTTATTGGTTGCCTAAGGAGATTGCAAGAGCTATGAAGAGAAATGACTCCAGGCTTCTGAAGCTTCCGATCCTGCAAACCCACAGAAGTTGTACTTCCAGGAAGGTAAGGAAGGGCGAGGAATGGGAAGAGAAGGAGATCCAAGTCACAGATTTATATAAGGCAAAACCTAAAAGAAAAGAATAATATTTGGTAGCTTTATATGAAAAGATGTTGAAAATGAACGTAGTTTGTTTTTCCTTCAAGGCAGGAAATGGATCTGTCAGGTATTAGGAAAAGGAAAAAAGAGGAAAGAAGTAGACTGAAAAATAGAGTAGTGCTGCGTCGGAGCAAAAAAGGAGTGCGAGACGGGGCTGCTTCAGAAAACTAAGGAAGAACTGAATTGTGATAAAAGGGGAGCTTTTGACTGAAGGCAGAAATAAGGAGGGAATGTGAACAAAACTGAACGTGAGTGAGTATAGAACATCGTTCTTTGGCTCTTGGAGAGGAACTTGTTCTTAAAAGATGGAGTGAGACGTTTAAAGTGACTAAAGGTTGAAAGAGAAACTGTGAGGAACAGGAGAAGGGATTGATCAACATAGCTAAAAGGAATGGCAAAAAGCATAAAGAATGAGCAGAGTTCTGATCCTATGCGCTAAGGAACAGTCATAAGGTATACAGACTGAGGTGCATTGCCAGCCGTGGTCAGCTGGGCACACCCAGCTGAACTGAGCTGGCGCTGAGTGTGGGAGGCCCACCTGATGATTGTTGTCAGCAGCACCAGAGGCAGAACTGGAGAAGCTATTGGCAGGCCGTCAGGAAAGCGGTTTACAGAAGCTCTTGGGAGTCTGCTAGGGAGCTGCTGGTTCTCCTCGGGCTATTCTGCTGGAAGACCTTGTCATGATGGCTTTCATGGTGAATTTGGTTGTTCTTGTAGGAAGAGGGGCACAGGAACTCACTGTAACTGACATGGCTGTGCTTGGCTTTGGGGAAGCTCTGGTCTTCACATGAAGCACTGCTTCCCAGCTCTGAGGGGAAGACAGGGCCAACTCAGTCTCCTGGAGAAGCTTGTCATGTTGGCTTTCCTGAGGAACTCAGCTGTCCTCATCACCTTTGGAGGAGCTTGGGCCCTCCTGTTGCTGAGTATGGCTGTGATCTTTTTGGGGTGAGCTCTGGTATTTCCCTTGAGGGTTGCTTCCTGGATAGAGTGCAGATCCCTCAGCCTACTAGCACAGATGCTACATCCCAGGGGCCCAGACTTTCTAGTTTCCACCACTGACCTTGGGCCTTCCCAGGGCAGATCCATGAAGTGGGCCTGTAGGAGACATTGTCTTGGGCTCTAGGCCCCCAGTTGGATGTGTGAGAGGCATTACTTTGGGCTCTAGGTTTTCACCTGGACTCACGAAGGACATTAGGATCCAGGTCCTAGATTTCCTGCACTCTTTGTATGTAATTCTCTGAGTGATTCATTATAAAATAATCTTATAAAATGTGTCATACATTGTATTGTTCCCTTGCAGAACTGCAAATCATGACATATATACTTCTTTTTTCAGAATCTTTGACTTCCAAGATAAGTGAGTGTAAGAAATGAAGGAAGGAAGAAAGAGAGAAAGAAAGAAAGAAAGAAAAGAAGGAATAACTTCACATTAATTTAGATTGGTGTGAGAAGGACAAACAGAAAGGCTTGAAAATTTTATATAGGAGGTGGTCATACCTGAAGTGAATACCAATAATTACATACAGCAGCAATAAAATTGATATGATCAGCTAAGAGAAGAGATAAATAACCCAGAGATTCGAGGTAGAAAAATAGAAAAATACAAAAGAAAAGTAGGCTTAATATTTTTTGTAGACAGAGTTTACAAGGGAATAGTCTAATGCAGAACACATAATTTATAGGAGTATTTTATAATATTCACTCAGAAAGTCCAATGAAAAAGAGGTAAATAAATCTTTCCACAAACAAAAGGCACAAAACATCCAGCTGGAGGTCTGGATCCCACAACAGTGTTCTCCATGAGTCCAGCTGGACACCTTGAACCCATGACAATATCGCATACAGGTCGGTATCAAGCTTCTGCACAGGGAAGACCCACAGTCAGGACCTTCCTGACTCAGGGTCGCTGGTATGAGAAGTTGACCATTAGTTAATCTACCCCACTACTATATGGACTACCGGTGTGCTGCAGCTCGGTGTATCCGCTAAATAGGTGATTAGGACAGTGTTCTCAACTCTGTGCTTAGTGGCGTCATCGTGATCATGAAATTAGTCAGAGTGAAATTATTTACACTGTAAAAATTAGCAACTACAGCAAATCAAGAGCTTCCTGGGGAGATGGCTCAGTGGTCTAAAGCAGCTGCTTAGGAAAGCTAAAGCAACTGCAGGAACTTCGGTTTGATCCCTGGCACTACATGCTGTGTCAGCCCCACCCCCAAGGCAGACTGAGCTGACCATAAAAAAAAAAAAGAACTTCCATCCAGCACAGTAAAATACAAATTTTCTTCTTTGCAAATATATTAATTATGGGAGCTGTGCTGGTTAAGAAAAATGAGATTTACTCTTAAGCAACTCTGTAGTTATAATTACAAGCATACTGTTAGTAATGATACTAAATCACATGAGTTGAGATCAGTAGGAAAGGATAGTAGTGAATTAAAATTTAAAAAGTTAAATATAAATCAGACATGATGTTATGAATTCTAAAGATAACAGAAAAAAGATACTTGAATAATGTGAAGTTTATGACAACAGGATGCACATAACGCTTCTCAGAGAAGCAATGATTGAAAATGCAGGGACAGGGAGACAGCTGAGTGGTCTAAGCACCTACCTGGCAAGTGCAAGGACTCGAGTTCAATCCCCAGTACCCCATGTTGTGCTGGCCCACTCCAAGCTGGCCACAGTTGTGGTGTCACATGCCTATAAACCCAGCACTGGGGAGGCTGAGACAGGAGGATCACTATGAGTCTGAGCTGCATAGTGAGACCATGTATCAAATAAATAAAGAAAGAAATAGGCAAACAAATAAATGATTAAAAAAAATAAAGTGCACAGTAAGGAGTTACAAATACTTAGCGAGAAAAAAAAATTATAGTTTAGACTAAATTCTTAACAGTGAAGAGAGTAATTGTAATTTGGGGTCCAACAATCTTATCTCCATTTACACAAGCTTTTGCAAACACTTTGACCCTTAGAATAGAATCTTCCCAATACTTGAAATAAATTGAAAGCACAGTAAGCTTCCTCCAAATAGCTCAACTGACAGGTTTTCTTCTTCTTTTTTTTTTCTTTTTTTCAAAATTACATGTTTTTTTGTTGTTTCATTCATTGCTGGAACAAACCACATAACACCCAAAATGAAGGAAAGAAAGGCTTCTTTGGCTCATAGTTTGTGGAGGTGTCAGTGTGTGTTCTGCTGGCTCCCAGGCATAGCAGCACATTGTGGGGAGCAGCCGTTCATGGCAGCGAGAAGTAGTGAATAGCAAAAGGGAGGGCAGCCGCTGAGGCTTCTGACGAGCCTCTCTCTCTTCCCTCCATGCCGACTGTGAAGAATGGAGTTCCTCCAAGGAAGTGGCGGCAGCTTCTGTGAAGATCCCTTCTCTAAAGTGGCCTGGCTGGGAAATGACGGGGAGCTTCAAGAAAGTGGCAGGGCTCCCAAACCTACCCCGACTCCTTTGCATACTGCTGGGACACTCTGGGGCAGGCCGGCCATGCCCTAGGGGTGGAGTCTCCATGCCCTGGTCTGTGGAGTCCCTGAGCCAGTTTGGATAAGCTTGTGGTCCTGCCAGTTAACACAAAGGATCAACGACCACAACATGGCACCTAGTGATTGATATACTTTGCTTAGTGTTAAAAATAGCAGTACTGCTTGGAAATTATGCTGACTGCTGATAGGTTAAATAGTTAAATAGAAAATAGCTGTTACCTAATAAAATAATGAGAAATTCAAAACTGAAGCTTCTAACCCATAAGATTCTCTCATTTTTTGGCTGGTCAGATACTTTAGCAGATTAAAGTGCTTGCTTATGTAAGGACTGGTGGTTCCATCCCAGTTGTGCCCTGCCTGCCCGTCCTCATCCCGGGGTCCATTTACAGGGCAACTGAGACCGGGTATGGTGGTACACGCCTGCAATACCAGCGCTTGGGAGGCTGAAAACAGGAGGATCTCCATGAGTTCGATCTACGTGGTGGGACCCTGCAGACCCTGTACTAAATACATAAGAAAGGAAGAAAGAAAGAAAGAAAGAAAGAAAGAAAGAAAGAAAGAAAGAAAGAAAGAAAGGAAGGAAGGAAGGAAGGAAGGAAGGAAGGAAGGAAGGAAGGAAGGAAGGAAGGAAGGAAGGAAGGAAGGAAGGAAGAAAGAAAGAACAACTCTCTTTTTATGTGGGGATTTTTTTCTGTTTTAGAGAAGGGTCTACAGGGTGTTCAAAGTCTCACTACTAGACTGGAGTCCTAGTGACCCGCCTGCTTACAGCCTTCCAAGAGCTGGGGTTATAGGCATGTGCGCTACCACGCTTAATCTCAATTGCCATCTCAGTGCACCCCAAAACTGTGTCGTTACAGCAGGCCTGGTGATCGAACCCCTGTACCATGCACCTGCTTACAGGCCCTTTAAACTGCTGCGCTATCTGGTGAACCCTCTGCTACATTTTTAACTAGGGAAAAGTCTCCTCCAATATTCTGCATCATATTAAAATATAACTTACTAAAAAGTAGTAAAGAATGAATCAAAAATTATCCACCAACTGGACTTGTACAAAGAGAAGCAGACATACTTATTTCCAGAAATATATTATTGGAATCTTAGTAAAAGCAATGGAGAAAAATAAATAAATAAATGCATAAATAAATAAGCATCTTAAAGATGCAATAGCTAGGGACAAGTTCACACCCATTCCCCTAAGAACTGTACTTCCAGAAGGATAGCTGAAACACCTGGCATATTGGCTTGAAGAGAGACACTATTTCCCAAGGGAAATGCTGTTGGAATTTGATGTCCAGAAACCTTGAGAAAGAGCACTAGGAAGGGTTTGTGTATTTTTAACTTTTACAAAATTCACATAAATAGGATAGCTCAATGAAATCCGTAATATAAACATATTGTCAAATGTCCACTTGGACATCTTACTGTCTTTTTAAAGTTCTCAGTTCCCCGAAACCAAATGGTCCTCATAATCATTTCAATACACTAAGTACAAACATGTGTCTATTCTTAGACTAAAACTGTACTTATTCAAAGCCATTTCAAAATAGAGAAACAAAAGTCACAAAAGACATGCCTAATTCATTTAGCAAAAGAATGTGTTTTTACTCTATCTCCTTCCTACATTATTCTTTTCTTGCCTCACTTCAGGGAATATGAACTCTCAAACATGGGAAGGGGGAGAGAGATTTTCTACCTTTCTTCTTCCTGAGCCAAGTTCATAAATGTTCAAAGCAAAAAGTAGTGAATTATCCCATCCAGAAAATACCCGGTGACTCTCAGCTCTGCACTTTGGTGGCACGGAGTAGCCCAGAATTTTCCCAGCAAGGCTTACTATATGTTAAAACTTGTTAACAATGGGGAGGTCAGGAGAGCTGTGTTGTAAAGAAAACAAAGGAAAAGAAAACAGAACAGGAATACAAAATAGGCCTTGGTTTTCTAGCCAGACTATGTGCTGAAACTGTGTCTTTCTACTTCACTGACTTCTCATGGTCCAAAATCCCTAATTGCTTAAATTTTAAAGTTTCATTTAAAGCCGCAATGACTTCTGGTCAATAGAATAGCCAGATGCCAGTATAGAAATGTAGGCAAATGCACCAAACCTCAAATGAAACACACTTGCTACCCACGTTGCTACCCATAGGGAAGATTTATGTAGTAAGTTTCTAAAAGAACCTGTGCCAATACATTGTAGAAAAATAATGTGGAACCAGGCATCAACAATGCAACTATCTCTGCAATTTGATAATTGTGTAACTAAGGAGAACTTACTTAAATCCTGTATCTCATAGTAACATGAATTTAAAAATATAAAATAAAAATTCAGTTGACTATTTACTATAAATCTTTAAGTGTTGATCCATCAACCAATCAGCAATCACTCAATCAATCTGTCTCTCTTTCTCTATATATATATAATATATACACATACAGTTACTTTTACTTAGAATTCCCTGTTTACATATTTTAATAAAATAATATCCTAGATTGTCTAGTCTGAGTATCAATGACCTCAAATTGACCCCTACATCATGCACTTTAAAATAATTTATGTAGCAATTAACAAAAGTAATGATTTCAATCATTAGGGAAATAAAATATTTTTTTCTCAAGAAAGTTTGGGTAAAAACCAGCATCAATACTACTAGTAATAATAATTATTTCTTATAATGTAGTTTTTCAATCTGAATATAGGAGAGCAAAGTCATTTCTGTTTAAGAGCATTATTCAGGTCATTGTACTTACTACCTTTGCCTCAAACATCTATAGAAATAAGTTCATTTTATTATAACTTATTTAAAAATTCCATCTTATAAAGCATTTCATGTATAAATGTGAGCATCATCTTATTTCTCCTCTTATGTTTCAACTAGAAGTTTTGTCCTGGAGATCTGCAACATAAAGATGCCCACTGTTATGGCTTTCCTTCAATATACCACAAGACCCAGCCAGAATAATAGGCAAAAGAAAGAAATAAAAGACCTCAGAATTGGAAAAGATAAAGGCAAGCAGTCACTCTTCTCAGATGGCATGATCTTATACGTGGCAAAACCCAAAGATTTGACAAAATATGTTAACATTAATAAACTAATCCAGAAAGTTTATAGAATACAAGATCAATACAAAAATTCAGTATATTTGTTACACAGTAATTATTTGAAATAGAAATCAATTTTATTTACAATAACTGCAAAAATAACTCAGAATAAAGTTTACTTCAGAGGTGAAAGGTTTCTACATGACAAATTATAAATCATTTATTAAAGAAATTAAAGAAGATCCTAAAATTAGAAAGATTAGAAGCATCAAAAGTTTTTAAAAGTCTATCCTCTCCATGGTGCCCCTCATATTGAGTGTAATCCCTATCAAAATACCAGCGCCACGGCACCCTGCACATGAATGAATCTAATGGCTCTTTTGATGACTGAGGTGTGAAGACTGAGAGTTCAAGAACAGCACAGATGATGCAGAAAGACCCTCTCCTTGAAAAAATATTTCTTATAAAATTAGGGGAAGAACTCTAAAATTTATGTGAAAAATCCTGAAATGACAAGATAGTATAGTCTTTTTTTTTTTTTTTTTTTTAGAAGGTTCTGTCCAGAGGCAGCGCTGCTTTTCTTTCTTTTTTCAAAAATATAAAACAATACATATGGTACATATTATCAAAATAAGAATAGTAAATTAATAATAGTTCTTGCATTCATATTTTTATCATCAAATCTTTTTTTTTAATCTTGTAAACCAATCATTCATTTGAGAGGGAGTACAGCAGTAACAGAAGTTACATTAGAAGTAGCACAAATCTAAAGAACAAGAATGACAGGTATTCTGAGCATAATTTTAGTGTTACCCATTGCTAGACAGGAAAGTCTTGTAGATAAAAGAAAGAAAGAAAGAAAAAAAAAAAAACTGAATGTATTTTACTACCCAACTTAAAAATACTACTTCAAAGCTGTGGCAATCAACACAGAAAAGTGTTGGTATGAAAAGGTCACACTAATTAATGGAATAAAGAACACAGAAGTAAGCTCACAGGTCTTTAGTCAACTACTTTCTACGAAGGTACTAAGAGCACACATTTGTAAAGCAACAGTATTTAAGCTACTGGCTTGCTAATATCATACAGGCACGCATGGAAAACCAAACTAGACCGCTGTCTTTCACCAGTTATGAAAAGTTAACTCTAAATGGATTAGAGACTTAAATGTAAGAACGGAAGCTGTGAAGCTACTAGAATAAAATAGGGCATGCTTTGAGACGTTGGGCTACTCAAAGAATTCTTTTAGACAAATCTCTAGGCAGGTTGGAACAAAATTCCCCTCAAAGATACAAATAGGATAATAACAAAATAAAAATCTTCCATATAATAAAGAAAACAATCTGCAGAGTAAAGAGCTACATTATACAAATGGAAGAAAACATTTAAAAAATATATCTGAGAGCCAGGCATGGTGGCGCACGCCCGTAATCCCAGCACTTGGGAGGCTGAGACAGGAGGATCAGCGTGAGTTCGAGACCAGCCTTGGCTACAAAAGTGAGCGCAAGGCCAGTCTGAACTGCATAGTGAGACTCTGTCTCAAAAAGACAAAAAAAAAAGGAAAAATATACCTGAGAATAGGCAGGGTGGAACATCAATTTGTTTGCTTTTGTGGTCGGCCTGGGGCAGTAGTGGACGCGCTTCTCTATGCTGTGTGTCAGGGAGGTAGGCATGCCTTAGGTCCTATCCCTGTTCCCTGGCCTCTTCCTGTCTGACACTGTTCTGCTCGGTTTCCTGATCACCAAGGACTAAGTATCTTTGCTGCTTCATGCCCTTCTGTCACAATGTTTCTGTTTCAGCTGACCAAGGATGAATCCTCTTCAAAAGTGAGCTCCCAATGTGAACTCAGTTACTGTTATACTCCCTCTCAAGAGTATTAGTTGAAAGTAAGAGACTGGGCCAAGCACCATAGGCTTGACAGGCTACAATTTTGTATTTCCTTGAATTTCCAAATATCTGTGTAAAAACTGTGTAACTGCTTATATCACATTCTATGGAGAGTTATTAGAATATCAATGATGGTCAGAAAATATCAATTCTAAGCTAAATCAAAGGTGTTTGATGTTCAGAAAGCCAGTGATGATAAGCTCAAGTACCTATGTTATAGAATGATAGTATCACAAAGCTTTTCTGCTGGGGGGTTGAGAATGTAAGTTAACAGACCAAAAATTGGAGAAAAAGAAAGGCTATGAAGATAGCCAATATTTTGGCCCTAGCCCTTCAAGGTCAGTAAGGACTCAGGACATAAGAGAACCTGTGCTGTAATATCCTATAACTCAGAGGTGTCTCAAATTTTCTGGTCAAGGAAATCATGGGACCTCAGAGAAAAGGGATAAATGAACTATGGTGTGTCTAAGGAGAGTCACTCAGAGAAAAACATTCTCTCAGGCTTTCACAGAAAGTAACTGGCCAAGCAATGGCTGTGACTCATCCCGAAGGTTGATACTGACAACAGTTCTACAAAGCACTATATATGGTTCCAAAATTACTCCTGAGGGGATTTGACCTTGGAAGATACAAAAGACAAATGTTTTGCTATACAAGTCTTGCTTTGACTTGCCCTTGATCGTCCAGCAAAAAAGTTTAATTACAAGGCATGAAACACAGAGCTAGATTGGTGAGATGAGCTGCAGGAGGCTAGGATCAATAGCCTCTGACGTTCCAAGTTTCACTGGTGGCCCACTGCAATTGTGAAACATTGGACTGTGTATGTATCTGCTTCCTCTTAATTCAAAGAGAAGAATTTTTTTTTTCTTTCCTTAGCAACATCATGCCCACACACTGTGTTCTGTATAACTATTGTGAGGACAATGTGCAGTGTGTCAATTGTTAAAAAAAAAAAAAAAAACAAACTTAATGTTTATTGAAAGTGTTGATGTTTACTTGTTTGATCAATCTTATACACTGATATCTATTAATCTAAACTGATCCAATGATGAAAATATGTAATATAACCATTGTTAAATTTTTCTGGTTTTGAAATTCTGTACTATATGTAAATAAATAAATAAATTTTTTAATTAAAAAAAGTGAAGTCTTCTAAATTTTTCTTCTCATTTAATTTATGGGTTCTATATCCAGTATAAGCAAACCTGGCTAAAAATTTATACTTTTTTGGTTATTAACACCATCAGACTCTTTGTCATCTTCACATCCAAAAACATCTATGTAAATGATATTTAATCTCCAAGTAGAGACAATGCAAGTCCATATACCACCTAGCATAATACAACTACCCTTGGTACAACTGGATATACAGCAATTCTCTTAACAAAGTCTCAACTGTTCTATCATTTCTTCAGAAGTTTCAGGCAAATTCTTAGTTGTGAATCTTTATAAAAATCAAAGAAAAGTTTATTCCCAAGGATAAATATTCCCTTACCAAAGTGAGGAATAGGAGGACAGAAAAGAATAGAACTGAAGCTCCGCAGGGCAAACGTTAAGTCCTGTCCCTTCATATCTGGTGTGTCATGAGCTGGTAAAATGTGAGTCCCAAAGAGCTCATATTTTCCCAGTGGTGCACTTCTGGCTGAGGCTCCCCATGCTCTGTGGAGGTCTAGGTCTACTCACTGCCTAAATCTTTCCTCGCCCGTGCAGCTCCAACTTCCTAGGCTCTCCGCTGCACATTTGGCTTCACCCGATGTCTGCATGAGCGGTCCTCTCACCTGGCCTCCAGGGTTATCCTTTGAAATCTGTGCAGAAGCCTGCCTAGTCACATAGACATTGCAATATTCTGCCACTGGAGTGCCCAGAGCCAGGCCCCTCCACAGGGTCTGAGAGCCTGGATGGCTGCAAATCATATTTTTAATTCTGAAGACCAATTTTCTAAGCAGTACTATTGACCAGAGGGCCCCAGCACTGTCCTCAAAATAAAGTTCTGCACATTTGCAACTTTGAGCCTGCCATGAATGGAATAGTCTCAAGGGATCTTTCTTCTTGAAAGTTCTGTAAGAGGTACATGATTTCTTCTTAACGATACTAATTTCTCTAGCTGCTGTATCTCCTTTGATTTCAAAATTCACACATGATTCCTTTCTGGGGAAACTTCTTCAAAATTCTCTGCTCTGATTTTTACTTCCAAATCTTACTAAAAATCTTACTAAAAGCATTTAATAATTTTCATACCACAGCATGTATGTTGGGGCACTTTGAAATTTCATCTACCACTTGTTTAGTCCACACTCTTAATCGCAGCCTCCTTGAAAATCGGACAATGTGGGCAAAATACAAATATTCTGACAGGATACAATATATATGACCTCTATTTCAACTGTCACAGGAGTCTTTGGTCCCAAATACAACCTCCTGATCTTACTCTTTTTTTAATGTATTTAGTACAGGGTCTACGGAGTCGACAGGGTCTCACTATGTAGATTGGACTCATAGTGATCCTCCTGTTTCCAGGCTTCCAAGTGCTAGGATTACAGGCATGCACCGCCACACCCAGTCTCAATGGTCATCTTAGTTGGCTCCAGGGGTGGGGACAGCAAGGCATGATGGGGATTGAACCCAGGCCACTGTACTTTACTTAAGCAGGGGCTTTAGTCTGATGAGTTATCTGGCCAGCACTCTAAGCTTGGTCTTTATTGTCCCTATTTCTATCCACGTTTGGGACTTTTAAACTTTATTCAGAACCCTTTATCAAATTGTTTATAGAAGTTCCCTAGCATTTTTCTCCCAAATCTTTCTAAAGTCATCTCATAAACTAGCTAGAAAAGCTTTTAAACTTTGTGCTCAGGCACAATCACAACCCCTATTAACAACTATTAATATAGTTCTCAACATTAATCAGCTGTCCTATTGCTGGATACAATGCATAACTCCCACAATTTAGAGGAAAAGGTGAACTTGGCTCACACTTTAAAGGGATTCAATCAATAGTCAGCTGATGCCAAGGCAAAATCATCACGGCAGAAGGGTCTGGCAGAGAGCAGTGTTACTTAGAGGTGTGCAGCAGTGTATCACAGGGAAGGAGACATAGATTTCATGACCATGCCTCCATGACTGATCCAGACACACCCAGAGGTATGTGAGGCCAACCCATCAGACAATCTTAAGGCCAACCAGTGCACTCAGACTGTGAAAAAAAAAGGAACTCAAAAAGCAGTAGGCGAAGCAAATAAAAATATTTATTTACATACTTCAAAAGATAGAAAAACTGATTCAATCATGTCTGACAAACTACAATGGATATTTGTCAAAGAAGAAGGCACATAGTCAATAGATAAATATAAAAATGTTCACTAAAGCAAATCATCAAGGAAATACAAGTCAAAACTACAATAAATTTTCACCTTATTCCAATGAGAATATCTATTATCTAAAGGAGAACAGATAACAAATGCTGCTCAGGATGTGGAGAAAATAGACCTATGTGCATCACTGCAAAATGTAGGCTATTATAGCTATTATGGAAAATATGTGGAAGTTCTTCAAATACCTAAAATTACAAATAGAACTAACATGGGACCAAGCAAGGCAGCTTTTAGGCATATATCCAGAGGCAATAAAGTCAGCATGTAAAAGATAGATAAATCAGTACACAGCATCTCATATTCTCCTTGATTTGAAGTTGAGCCTACTACACAGTAACGCTGTGAAAGGAGCTATGGGAAGAAGACAGGCCGTGGGTAAGTGACTTTTATTGGCTTGTGATGTGACATAGCTAAGGTGCCTGAACTGAAGAGTTAGGCCTCAAGCACTCTCTGGATTTGTTGATGGGAAAATACCGGTGGAAAAAGGAGCTGGGCCCACAAACTTACTCTCTTTTTTTTTATCAGTATAGCCTACTTAATCTGATCATTATTTCTCAATTTTTATAAAAAACATCACAGAATTTTTCAGTGGTGTCCCTGTATTGCATGACTTTTGTGTTTCCATTAAATACCATTAAACAATAAATTACTTATTATGGACTCTTATTTGCTTATAGAAAATCTTTATTTAAATGTTAATACCACATTGCATTTGAACATTGAAATCTTACCTAGTTCCATATAGTGTCGTCTATAATTCTAATATTATAGTGAAATATCTTTTGTTTCAAAACCATTTTGCCAAAAAAAAAAAAAAAATGTTATTCACAGGAACAAAAATGTAATCACTTGTGTGGCTCTGCAACCTGGCAAAAGTGCACTTAAATCTACCTCAGGCTTTAAGCAACACTAGGACTCCCTGCATGAAATAAAATGATCCCAGTAAGCAGCTGGCCATTGTGGTTGCGGTGACCACGGTAGGAGTCTGAGGGAGACACGCGGGCTGTCCAGGCGCACCGGCAATGTGAGGTGAGTCACACACATGAGAGGACCCGTGGAACTTTGATTTTTTCCATTAATGGAAGAGTGACATATGTGGAGCTGGGAAAGAGGGCCAGATACGTCAAGGGAGAGATGAAACCTCATGCGACAGCAGCAAGTCTAAGCCATTCTCGGGCCTCGTTTTGGAGAGCACAGCCAGCAGCTGGGAGGCAGATGGATTCCAGGGGTCAGGTCAGCTGGCAGGGCGCCCAGCAAGATGGCTGGGAATGCTGGCTATTTGAGAGTGATGAAAAACTCAAAGAGCGCAGTGGTCATAGCAGGGACAATATTGAAGAGAGGATCCAGATTTGAAAACTACTTAGCAAGCACATGGAGTGCTGAGAATAGATGGTGGTGGTAGGGGAGATGCCAGTGTCCACACTTAGAACTAGATGAGTGAAAATTCATCCCATGCATAGGAGAACAATGGAAAACCAGTTTTCGAGAGAATGAAGCATCCTTAGAGAACCGTTCTTTCAATTTCTCAATATTTGTTAGAGCAAGGGCCAGCCATGTAGCTCAGCAGATTATAGTGCCTCGAAGCAGGTGCAGGGGCCGGGGGTTCAATCCCTGGGGCCTGCCATGCCGGCCCTCCCCCTGAGGTGCACTGAGATGACAATTGAGACTGGCGGGCACCTGTAATCGCAGCACTTGGGAGGCTGAAAACAGGAGAATCATGATGAGTTGGATTTATATAGTGAGACCCTGAACACTCTGTAGACTCTCCCCTCTCCCTCAAAGGAATATTTGGTGGAGAAAATGAATTCCAACTGAGAGACATGTAGTTTCCAAAGGAAAAAAATTATTCATAAACTTTTCACATAATATTGTCATGTGATATCCATACTTGCTGAGATTTTCACCCTAAGTTCACTTACATGTTCAAAAGTAAGGACAGAATTCTGGGGAAAGTATGGAGAAACAATAACTAAAACAGAATGAGATGAGCCAAGTATATACTTTGCATCACGATCAGTATCCACGAAGCTCGCCCTGGAGACGACGCTTTCCGTGTTATGTAGAACACTCTTATTAACAACAATGAAGCAGGTTAACATTGAGTATGGGCCAAGCTCTAAGTGTTTGCTCCTTTTATCTTCATGCACCTTATGCTGTAGACAGCTTATTAATCATATTGTACAGTGGGGACAGTGGCCCTGTCCCATGCACAAGAAGCGACAGAGGTTCTTTATGTATTTCTGTTTTCTTCACTATGAATGTATGTGTCACTAGCTCATATCTCTTTATAGATCTTTTTTTTTTTTTTTTTTTTTTTGTCCTTTTGAGACAGGGTCTTGCTATGCAGTTCAGGCTGGCCTTGAGCTCACTTTTGTAGCCCAGGCTGGTCTCGAACTCGCACCAATCCTCCTGCCTCAGCCTCCAGAGTGCTGGGATTACAGGCATGAGCCACCACGCCCGGCTTCTTTATAGATCTTTAAAAACAGTAAACAATAGTTCATTAAGTACTCAACTGTATGGCAAGTGCTTTTCTAAACAATTTATAACTGTGATTTAAAACTTTCATTAATTTTTCAGATAAAGGAAGTATATGCAAATAGAAATGTGATGTTACACATACTGAAATAGACAAATAGTTTATATAAGATCATTCAGCTGATAAAGATGGAATCTTTTCAAAATATTTAACTGATTCATTCTAATAGTATATGTTCCTTAATTTGAAACCATAATGTTATTTTTTCCAAAATTATAATAAAGTGCCACTTAAACTGTGACCATCATAAGTTATTTGAATAAAAGCTGTGGCATCCTATCATAAAAATATGACAAGAACTTGTATTACTGGAAAAGTAATATCATGCTGGACAGGTTTTATGAAAAAGTTTTTCTGCTGAGAATACAGTGATTGCACTTTTTTTCGGTGTAAAATAAGAACACATGGCCTAAATTTAGGGCAGAACTTTGAAACAGTAACTACTCTAGTTTTTTTTGTTTTGTTTTTTTTTTTTTTTGCATTGCTCGTGTATCCTAATCTAAAGTGACAAAATTTTGAGTCTATTCTTTACAGCTCTAGGGGGCTTTATCACATTTTTCTGGTGAAATAAAAATCTTATTTGACTCTATCTTTTTCCCGTAAGCCCTCCCAGTGGTGTTTAAATTACTTAAGTTTGTCAAGTAGTTTAAAGGTGTTGATGAAAGATTCATGTCTGTCCCTCCACAGTACTTAGAAGACACATTCACCAACATGACACAGAACAGTGTGCAGGTCATCCTCTAATTTATGATGGTCCAGCCAGGACAGACAGTGCATTTGTAGAATGCACTGGAAGTGATACGTACTTAGTAACAAGTGTGCTTGAGTTCTGGTCATCTCTCTAGGCTGTCCATATGCAGTATACTATCTCACAGTTCTGGGCAGTGCTAAACAGAGGCAGCTCCTTACTGTTTATGCCGAGTAAAGGGAAGTTACCGGCAGCTTTCAGTGCAACAGACTGCTGGATTTTGGATCCAAATGTTCAACAAGTTACATGAGATTTCACCACTTACGAATTAGGCTTTTCATTGGATGGTTTTGCTCAATGATTGACTAATGTCAGTGTTTTGAGCACATTTAAGGTAGGCTGAGGTAAACTATGATGTTCAGTAAGTTAGATGGATTAAGTTCAGTTTGACTTATATTTTCAACTTATAATGGCTTCGTGAAGATGTAACCATCGTAAGTATGAAAAGATTTTATTTTCCTAATTTTATAACTCATGATATTCATTGTTCCTATTAATATAAAAGAAACATGTGTACTTTATTATATATAAAAGATGAAAAGGGGCAAACATTTTCAAAAAGAGCTTGCTAGTTTCTTAAAAGGTTTAACATATACTAGCCATGAGAGCTTACCATGAAACCCATCTGTTAGGTGGTCACCCAAGAGAAAAGAAACTGTGTGCCTTTGAAGATTGAATAAATGAATGTTCCTAGAAGCTTGTCTTGTAATAACCTTAAATTAGAGAAAACGAGGCCAGTGAGATAGCTCAGCAGACTAAGCACCTGCTTAGGCAAGTGCAGGGATTGGGTTCAATCCCAGGCACCACATAGCGTGCAGACCCAGAACCCCGGGTGCTCCATCCCTGCCACCAAAATTGGGCATGGTGTTGGATACCTGTAATCCTAGTGCAGGGGAGGCTGAGAAAGGAGGATCACTGTACCAGCTGTGTAGCGAGACTCTACCAAAAAAGAATAGTTATTAGAGTGAATGTACTGAACAGATTATAACTACTTAATGAATGCTATCTAAATAATATTTAAGTGATTTTTTTTACTTGCCATATAATTGATTGACAAATATATTCTAGAGTGCTTCCCTGTCATTTTCCTGTAAGCTCCTCTTAAAGTGGATATTTAATATCCACTAATGTAAGGAAATTGCATCTCAATAAATCTTTATAACTACACTAGCTTCCTTTATCATAAGATTATTAAATTATTGACTGTTCTTTTTGAGAAAATTAGTTTAATTTACTGCTAATTTCCAGAAATGAGCTGCTTGTATTTGCATTCTTTCACACACTTATTGAGAAAGAAAGATGATTACCCTGTCCTCACACTCGCTCCTTTCCTTGTCGCGCTTGCTGAGGGCCAGCCAGCTTGCGATAATTCCTGACAGTTCATGTCGCGAGTCCCTAGCTAGAAAACGAACAGGGGCTCCTCACTGACTTCACTCTTAGTAATCGCGCGGGCGCCACCTAGTGGTCTCCTCCGGTTTGGTGTTTGGTTTTAAATTAAGTGTTGGACATTCAGGAGCTTGTTAATTTAAACGGCTTTGATAAAATTATAAATTAACTAGTCTTTTCCATAGAAAATAATGTTTTATGGTAGATTTTTAGATTCTAACATTGTTCTAGTTATGCAAACTTCCCACTGCAGTACTTAATGCCATACTTTTGATTTATGTTAAATAGAAAGAAAATGCAGATAAATTTTTACTGGTAAGGGAGTAGAGATAAGTCTACTAATGAGTCGGTGGAGTATATAACTTTTTCCGAAGGGAAATTTTAAAGGAAATTAATCTACAGATTTTTTGCAGTATAAATTAGACAATGGGTTTATGAGCATTGTTTTAAGCTCTCTATAGCTTTTTTATTTGTCCACCTTTGAAACACCTGTTTGTCTCCATGATAACATGTTTTTATTCAGTTGTCATTACACATAACTAACTTTTATACTAATAAGCACGTGTTAAGAGCCTGTTAGGGTTTCTTCAGTGGTCATCTATTTTGCTCACCAGAGAAGAATATGCTTGGGGAATCAGATCCAGTGGCCCATCCTGCAAACTCACTCCTGGGCTGATGTTCATCCTCATTTGCTTTCCTCTGCACCGTAAAGAGCTTTGCATTCTTCCCTGACATTGCTTCCCTGACATGCCCGTGTACCAGCTGTGGACACATGCCTGTGTACACACACACACACACACACACACACACACACACAGCTTACTACCTTCATGTTTTTCCTAGCACTTATTATTTTACTACATATTAAAGAAGAGGGTTGATAAAAACAGTGGTCCAGGGCCACTAAGGGAGGAGATCAGGAGTTGACAGAGAAGTTAGCTCCAGGTGGGGGATTCCTAATTCCTTTCCAGAACCTCTTTGAGCTCTGCAGCCTGGCAGGCCTTGGTAGTGCCAGGAGTTATGCTGCAAGAGCCTCACTGCTGCTGCCGCCCTAAATGTTGTGGTTGTATACCTCCTGCTCACTGGGCCAGCCAGGTAGAATGGTGATCCTGCAACCACATGGGAGAAAGCCTGGATTTAGACAGGATAGTGGTAAAGAACAGCTTCTTCTGTATTCTTGTATATATGAACTTCCTGGCAAATTACAGGTGATCAGTAATGACTGAATAAAAAAATGAGGAAGGAGGGAAGATAGAAAGGAAAGGAGGAAAGATAAAGGGTTAAAGGGAAAGGGAAGGAAGATGAAAGGAAGAGGAGGTGAACAAAATGAAAAATTACTAGCTATTGTCTTTATTCTACCACTGAGTTTCTATGCAACGTTATTCTGTTACTTTTGAATTAAAAATTAAAATTAATGTGTGTATACATATACATGTATGTTTTCTGTTGATTTTGTCGATATATACAAAACAAATATGCCTAAACTTTCATTAGCAATAGTTAGAAGGTGCATGCCTTCCTCAGAACCTAATCAGGATCATGTAGGCTGCCCTTTTGGACATGAGAGCCTCCCCTACACTTCAGGAAAACCTCCACATGTGCGCACTGTGGTCAATCACAAAACTTATGGATACACTCATAACCCAAGAAGCGGAGGATAGTGTCTGCTTTCTCTCTCTTTTTTCACAGCCATAACTAAGAAATCAATGGTAAACAACTCATATTGAACACTTGTTTCATGAGGGATATTAGAAGCCATGTATACAACATAGCTACATGCATATGTTTTGTGGGTCATACAGGAGCCACGTGGTGTTTAATGTTTAGTGGGGGTTTTAAATGTGGATCTGAAGCACAAGACTTTGATTGTGTTCTCCACAGAGACAAATAGGCACTTTATAGAATCCCAAACCCAGAGGATTAATTTTAACAACTTCCATCAAGAAGCACTATAGCATCTTGTTGGATAGAGGTTCTGGTGCCAGACTGCCTGGAGTCCAGTCTTTACTGGCTGGCACGCCTGTCATTGATGAGCTAATTAATTTCTTTCTGCCTTCATGACATCATCCATAAATCCATCAAGCAAACTGAAAATTAGTGCAATATGACTTGAGTTAGCTGAGTTATTACTCATGAGTGTGCAAGCACACATATAAGTAACAATCTGTATTTGGCGAGTGCATGATACACATTATTAATCCATAATTAAATTAATTATTTAATTAAATTTCATACTTAATTAAATTACATAATTAATTAAATTACATAATTGAAGTAATGAACACTTTAATTTTTGTCACTCACTCTGCAAACACAGAGAACACTTTTGCTCATCTGACCCATTTATGTACAGTACCACTATTTTTTCTGTAGAAAAAAATTATATTTTCCTTCCTCTTCTTGATTCCAAAATCACACAGTATTCTCTCCTCCAAATAGCTGTAACCATATCCAAAACTATTCGGGTACCAGGATGCCTCAGATCATGGGACTCTGTTATAGGATATGGAAGAAAAATGGTAATAGTGCAACCACATGGGAGAAAACCTGGATTCAGACAGGATAATGGTGGGGAAGAGACAAACTTTAGCTTCTTCTGTATTCTCATTTATAGGAACTTCCTGGCACATTATAGGTGATCAGTAAAGACTGAATAAATAAATAAAACAAGGGAGGAAGGAATGAAGGAAGGAAAGACAAGGAATGAAGGAAGGGTAGAAGGATAAAGGGCTGAAGAGAAAAGGAAGGAAGACAGAAGGGAGAGAAGGAGGTGAATAAAGTGAAAAATTATTAGCTATTGCCTTTGTTCTACCACTGAGCTGCTATGCAACACTGTTCTATTCCCAGAGATAGGAAAAACACAGCCTCCTGTCTTCATCCATGGGATTTGGGCAGCCTGTGCTGGTACTAGTCCAGTAGACATTTGTGTCCTGTTTTGATTTAAATGACCATTCTTTTTCTCCACTACCAGGTGGTTCATTTCTTGCTGCTGTTTCATACCTATTTAACAGGCTGAGAATATCCTGACTTCTGTGAGACAAAGTGGGCATACCGCCCTCCTGTGGGTGGTCTCCGACTTGGCAGTGCTTGTCCTAGACCACCTCAGAGGTCATGGTGCACTCCTGTCAGCTGGAAGTTTTATAAGAACACCGATTGCTGGCCCTACCCTGTTGTCCTAGGTATACTCAGGGCTGAGACTTCACTGTTTATGTTTCTGAAAGGCACACCTCTGGCTCATGTCCACCGACTGAATGTACTTTAGAGCAGCAAAAGCCACCAGAGATCGATTGTTTCTCATGAGGTAATTGAAGGTGCTTGGCTCTGCAGAGGATGATGTAAGAGAAGCACTGTCCTTGAAGGAAGACAAAACACTAAGTAAATTGCACTTCAATAAAACTGATTAAAAATTAAAAGCTCAGTGAGGTAGACATCCTCCTTCAGGTTAGAAACCTTCTGACACTGGCGCAGAGAGTCCTGGTCCCTTTCAGGTCATCACTCCTTTTCTGAGCCAAAGCCACTTAGCCTACACTTTTCTGAATTTTTGTAGAAAATACTTCACTTTCATCAAGTTTTCCAGAAAATAGCTAGCCTTCATCACTGTAGCTTTTAATCTATTAGGCCTTTTTCAAGCTTATCTAGAAAGTTCTTCTGTATTCCAGGTGATATATTTACCTTAAAACTATAGAAAGGAAAGTAGCAGCCATTAGTTAATTTTTCAGTGGCCCTTGAAAAACAACGCACAGTGAAATTTCCAAGATTAACTGTGGTTTGAATTTGTGGCAAAGCATTGCTTTACAATAGCTTCCTGAATAAAGCCCTAGCAGGACAGTCCTGTCATTGCAGTCACTTCCCATAAAGCTGAACTCTGAAATGGGACAGTTTTCCAGAAAAATAGGAGATCATAAGTCAGCTGCTGTTGGTCTGATGGAGGGGGGGGTCGCTTCTGTTTTGGCCCTACATGGAGAGTAATTTGGACATGACTCATCCACCTCTTGTCTCCTTTGTTCTGCTTTCTTCAACCTTTTTCTGCTTATAAAACCAAACTTCAGTGCTCAAACCATCAGAAAATTTATTCTATTTTGTGGAGTGAAATATTGTCCATTTCCACAAGGAAGCACACCGCTATATCCTGAAACTAAATATGTTCTAATGCTGTCTTTGGAATGGTTATATGGGGCATTTGCTATATTAGCATTGATCTTGTTTTTATCCCAGGCATCTCTAATATTATCATTTGTTTTGCCCCATGAGAGTTTATCTTATGATGCAAAAGTTAACAAATAATTATTGAGCAGAAATAATTTTTTTATTAATAATTTTAAGTGAAACCAGTGAACAAAATAGTTGAAAGCAGAATTGCTTTACTTGGAATGAACACTAGAATTGAAAAGCTGGCCAAAGAGTTTTCTTCCCCCAAATCCATGATTGGTTCCAAGAATTTTCCATGCGTAACTTGGTTTTAAGGACCTCAGTTTGAAAATCCCTGGCAGAGTGGAAACTGAATCAGTGCTGAAGCAAATGGTTAAACCTTTTACTTCTACAACAAGTGAGTATAAGCAAATGTGCCTGCTGAGACCCAGTTTTTCTTGTCTGAAAATGCAACTAGAAGTCTCTTATTCACTGGATTATAATAAGCTCAAATATATGAAAGTCGCTAGAATTTGCTGAATCTTATCCATACTAATCCTGTACTTTCTCAACTCTCTATGAATTTGAATTGGAAAGACTGACCTACAGAAGCATCAAAGTCTGCACTTTTTCACTGTCGCACAGAGCTCAGGATAAGCAACGTGAGCATGGCACCTACAACCAGAATGAGATCTTATTTCAACAGGCCTGTCTTTGTTTTGTCTGTGAAATACAGGAAGTAAGCTGAAATGAAGCTACTTCTTCCTTGTTCTGTCATACAAATGATAAGCAGAAGGTGTCCCAACATGGTCAACCTTGGCTCTCAAGCCTCCAGAGACATTTAGATCAGTGAATCATCCTGCTGGGTGTCTCTGAGGGCTGCAAGTGCTCTGCTTTGGGGCTGTACCTGGTCCCTACATCTGCCTCCATAGCTTTTTCCTCACTTATCTTCCTGGTTTTTTTTTGTTGTTGTTGTTTTTTTTTTTTTTTTTTTTTCCCTCTGCCCATAAACTCACCAACCAGAGACAGAGATCTCTGAACCTGGAACCAAAACATGCCCTTCCTCCTTCAAGTTGTGAATTCAGAAATTCTATACTGAAAACAAGAAAGCTGCTTTGAGCCAGAGCCTGGGCCTGGTGTGTGAGTGAGACCACCTGGGAGCCACTGGATCCCTATTTGACCCAAAACCCTGCCTTGCCTATGAGTGGGGCCACCCAGGACCTGCTGGATTCCCATTCAAGACAGAGCCCAAGACTTGTGTGAGAAGGGGCGTGTCCTGGGTCCGCTGGAAACTCATTCAACTCAGTACATAGGTCCTGCTTGTAAGTGGGACTGCCCTGGGCCCCTTAGAAACTCATTTGACCCAACACGTAGGCCCAGCATGCGAGTGGAACTTCATCCACCAGACTGGCCTGGTGTGGAACCCTGTGATAGAACTCTTGGCAAAGAGGCTAAAGGCAAGACTCACCTAGATGATTTAGGAGGAGAAAATTTTGCCAGAGTGGCACAGTGGGTTCACCTCCAAGGGTTGCAGCAGGAAGGGGTGGAGCACGGCAGCCAGACCCCAGCCACATGCACCTGGATGAATTTGACTTTGGTTGATCTAGATCTGGAGCTAAGGTAAGAACTCTGTCAAGACTCTACTGCAAAGGTCAGAAGACAGAAGTATACAAAATGACAAAAAGATAGAGCAAAATACAGTCTCAGGCCCTGAGCCTACCTAGAACAAATATAGGAGGCACTAGCATAGAAGAAATCGCAAATAACACACAAAAAATCTCTGAAATACTATACAAGATTCCAAAGTAAATCCTGAGGAGATTTGACTGACTTTGAAAGATATGAAAGTTACATGTTTTGCTATACAGGTTGTGCTTAAACTTGCCCTTAACCACTCAGCAGAAAAGTTTAACCACAAGGCATAAAACATAAAGCCAGATTAGAACGCTGAGTTGTAAAAGGCTTAAATCAACAGCTTCCACCATTGCCAGTTTTACCAACAGCCCACTGCAATTATCAAATATTGGACTATGCATAAAACTCCTTTCTCTTAGTTCAATGAGAAGAAATTTGGTTGTGCTATTAATGATTTGAAAAATTATTACATCTATACCCTGTGCTCTCTGCTAATAGGAAGACAAAAATACAGATTGTATCAAATATTGAAATGTACTACTAATGTGTTTTGAAAGTATCAAAAATATACAATGAAGTTAATTAAATTCATTTACTAACCTTGGATTTTTAATAAAAAAAATTATCTCTTGTATTTCCACACCGGACAAACAACCAACCAACAACAACAACAACAACAAAAAAAGAAAAGTATAGGACCTGATGGACTCACAGCTTAATTCAACAAAACATTTACAGAAGATGTAATCCCAATACTCTTTGCAGTGAAATTGAATAGGAAACAATCCTGTCAAAATTATTTCTGGAGGCAAGTATTACACTAATATGAAAACCAGAGAAAGATACATCCAAAAAAGAGAACTATGAGCCAATCTCTCATGAACAGAGATGCAAAAATTCCCAATAAAATCCTCACAAATAGAACTCAGTAAATCACTAAGAAGAATATACACCATGATGATGTGGAATTGAGCCTAGGGATTCAAGGACGATTCAAAATACGCAAATCTATAAGAGCAATATACTGTATCAGTAGAGACGAATTAGAAATACACATGATCATCTCAATTGGTGCAGAAAAGGCTTTTGACACAGCCAACACTCATTCATGTTCAAAGTCCTGCAGCAAATTGGAACAGAAGGCCTCTACATCTATCTGTTAAAAGCTATCTATGACAATCCCATAGCTAACATAGTTCAAATGGGGAAAACTGAAGTCTTTTACTCTTAGATCTGGTACAAGAGAGACAAGAAAAACAGGTGAGAGAAGTATACCGCTGCAATTTGGTAAATGATTAAGTTTCTAAATCTCTGTGTAACAATATCCAACTGTTTTTTTTCCCACATTCTATAGGGATTCAAAGTTTAGAATATCAACAATTGATGAAAAATATCTCTTTCATATTATGTCAAAGGTAATTGATACTCAGGAAGATAGTGATGTCAAACTTAAGTGCTTATAATACAGGGAATAGCATCATTAACAGCCTATAACTCAGTGTAGTCCCAAATTTTCTGTTCACAGAGTTTATGGGGCCACAGAGGAAAGTGATTAATGGTGTACAGTGTGCCTAACAAGGGACACTTAGAGAGAAAACATTCTCTCAGGCTTTCACAGAGAGCAAATTGGTCAAGCAATGTCAATGACTCATCCAGATGGCTGACAGTGACAACAGTTCTGCAAACCACAGTACATGGTTTCAGTGTCAATCCTCACCGGACCTGACTGACCTTGTCAGATACAAAAGTTACATGCTTGGTAATATAGGTCTTGCTTTATTTTAATCTTAACCACTCATCAGAAATGTCTAACCATGAGATACAGAAAGGAAAGCCATATTAATTTGCTGAGCTGTAAAAGGCTGAAGTCAACAGCTTCAGATAATGCCAGATGAGCTCATAATCCACTACTGTTATGGGTTATGAGGCTATATATACAGTTACTTTCTCTTTGTTCAATGAAAAGATAAATCTGCACTAATGATGTTTAGATAACAAATTATGTCTGCAAGTTGTACACTGAACAACTACAATGAAAACAACAATATGCAATGTATTAATTATTGTAAAAATAAAATAAAATAAAATAAAAAAGAAGATGCAGAAACAATCAGAAACACATTCAGCCACCTTATCTTTGTCAAAGAGGCCAAACATGTTTATTTGAAGAACGATAACCACCTGGGATTGTTCTACTAACCTGCTGTGAAATTGTCTCATTGCTATTTCTTTTCATTAAAATTAATAAAAAACGGCCCAGCAGGATAGCTCAGTGGTCTAAAGCGCCTGCTTAGGAAAGTTTAGGTGGCTTCAGGGACTGCGGTTTGATCACAGGCACCACATGCTGTGCCAGCCCTGCCCTCAGGGCAGGTTGAGCCAGGCATAAAAATAAACAAACAAACAAGCAAACAAAAGTTCAGAAAGAAGAAAAAAATAAAATTAAAAAATTAATAAAAAAGATATTGTTGATACACAATTAAATCTTACAACTAACAAAGATAAAAAGCTACAAATAGAAAAATGGGAAAATGAACAGAAAATCAGTACAATTATTAATAAAAACTGAGAAAAACTTATTGACTACCTTTGGTAACGTAAAGATAAGAATGAAGGCCAGTTGGGGTCTAGACATGGTGAGATATGGACGGAGCCCAGGGAGCGCTGCCTTCTGTTGCTTGGGATTCTCGGAAAGCTGGGGCTCACAGTTGCAGATGACAGTTCATCCTGTGGGTGCCCTGTTCTTTGTTAAATTGCTGCATGATAGCGATGGTTGCCTCCTCCCCTGCTTAAAACATTATCAGTTAGCATTTGCATGAGCTGTGTGTCTGGAATATGGTGTATGCTTTTGTGTGAGGTACGTGTCTGGCATATACTGTATTTATTAAAGTAGTGACATATACTCCTTTAGCCATTTTTTTTAATGCTGAATAAGAAGAGGAGTCTTGAGAGACTCTGGGATCACTGGAAGAGAAATCTCAGTGAGTCCTCTGAAGCAGCATTCATTGGGTCTTCTCATCGTTTCTTTTGGCACCGGACAAAAATCATACAATAACTACCCCTTTCTTCTTTCAGGATTCCTATTATGTGAATGTGTATTTTTTTTTTCCTTTTGGTGCATAGTGAACTGTCATATGACTGATCTGTAAATTCTTCCTCATTTTTTATTGTAGATAATTTTTATTATTATATTCTTTTAAGTTTGTAAATAATTTTTATACAATATGTAGTCTATTATTAATCTCATGCTATGTATTCATTTCAGAAATACGTTTTTAAAATTCACTTGGTCTATATCTCATATCTTTCACATTTCAACCTTTATGTACACTTTTATTATACTGTATAAGTATTAATTTTCAATAAATTAACAAAAACCAAGAAAGCTGAGTAACACATATGTCTCCAGGACACTAGACTGACTAAACTAATAGCTATGATATTTGTGGTTATTAATTGCATACTTTAATCAAACTTCAAATTTCAACAAAAGAGCTCAAAAGGCAAACTCAAAATTAAACCATTTTTTTGTTTATTTGTTTGTTTTGTGAAAAATGAGCTCATCATGTAGTCTGGGCTGCCCTCTCACTTGTGGTGATTCTCCTGTCTCAGCCTGCTGAGTGTTAGCATTACAGGTGTATGACATCATACTGGACTTGAACAATGTTGCTTGATCTGATCACTAATGTACAGTTGTCAAGAAAACTCTCCACTTAATACTGTCCTTCGCGTTTTCTCCGGCAAACATTTCTCTGAACACAGAGAACGCAGGACCGTCCGTATCTCCAACAGTGTGGTGACAAATACTACAAGACGTAGGAAGATATTTGGAAATGAGCCAGTGTTTCCATACATTCAAAATACATCTGAGTCTTCTGCTGGCACTCCAGTGTGACTATATGCACAGCTAAATAGCTTTATTCCATATATATTATGTACATTTGAATATGATTGGCTAATTCATTGACTTGGAGGGTATGTGCAAACATCAGGGCAGATTCGTGGCTGGGAAAGTCAAGATGATTTATCTGTCCTGTAAATGTACTTCTGTGGAAAAAAGAAAGAAAGAAGGAAAAGAAATCTCTGCTCATCAGTTTTAAAGATTCTGAATTACATGTTCAGCTTGGGGTAAGGTGACACTGGAAAGTGAGTGAGCAATTTATTGGGCATGTATGAGTAATGTCTCCATTGCTATTATTTTGCATGTGAAAGCCATTTTTCAAGAGAGAAAGCACGGGTGTGGTTTCAGCACTCTGATCTCCAAATGGCTAATGGAAAGTACCATCGCACCTCTTCAGGAGTACAGGTCAGCTCTGCAGTGGACATGCAGTTATTTCCTAATGCCTTCTCTTCTCCGGGAGCAGGTCAAGTACCACACACTCAAGGTGTGCTGACCTCATCCTTGTCCCAGTAGGTCACCTGAAGTCCACCACCAGCCTCACCTGAAAAGTGGGCATCAGAATGAAACTGCTCAGGGAAGAGGCACCACATCGCATGGGGCAGCCCAGAGAGGAGGCTTCAGTCCTGGAACTGCCCCTCGCTCTCACTCTCATCTCCGTCCTCCTCACAGATGTCAGGTCATTTCTTCTTGTCTTCAGGGCCACCACCTCTGAGGAGTTTCCTAACTCCTCCTCTGCATCTACTCTGCAGCCAGAATCATTTTCTGCCCAGAAAATTGCCAAGTTTTCAGTATTTTCAGCTGCTTTAGTGATAGTCCAATTTCTTAAGTTCTTCATTAATATGAACTCTGCCTGCCGCTTACCTTGTTCTTTTTTTTTTTTTTTTTTCACTCTTTTCCTATCTTTCTCCCCTTGCAGAAATGAAAAGCTTTAACTTATTTGGAAACACACTACTTATTCTGTCTCTTCTCCATGCTTTTTCCCTGGCTGGACCTTTCAGCTGGAAGCATCTTTGTCATCTTCTCTGTGTGCTATTCAGAAAGAAATTGCTTCCTTTGGGTTGCCCAGCCCACCAGCACCCCATAGCCTGCATGATCGGTGCCCACCTTTAGCCTCATAGGAGTAGGTTTTCTCAACATATAACCTCCCATTCAAAACCAAATTATATTCTGGGACTTTTATAATCCAAAGCATGATCACTTAATAATTAATTAATAGTAGCATCATCACTTGTATTCCAGCTCCCTAACCTCATTTTACCTTCAGCCACTTTCTACATTTTTACCACTTTTCATTTTTAAGTACTTGTCTGCCCTGCCTTAGTATTTTAAATGATTTCATTGCAACAAAATATCTTTGTAAAACTTCTTCACATATTTTGAAAGTGAACCCAGAATACACAATTTGATAGTTGTAAGAGTTAGCTTCTTCCACATTAAAGTGAAACTGTAAAAAAGGTTTCTGAGCATCAGAGACCTTAGTCCACACTCACTCTCCCACCAACAATCTATAGCTGCTTCAGTGCTGTGCTTTGTATTCATGGGTTATGTAGACATCATGTAAGGTCACTCTTAATGTGTCTATGGTCCCAGGTAAATATATTTTGTATATTCTCTATCTACATAAAAAATTAGTTACCGGCCGCAGCAACCACTGAAGAACAGTAGCCATGGCCCTCCACTATCCCATGGCCGTGGGCCTCAATAAGGGCCACAAGGTGACTAAGAATGTGAGCAAACCGAGGCACAGCCACCGCCGCGGACGCCTCACCAAACACACCAAGTTCGGGCGGGACATGATCCGGGAAGTATGCGGCTTTGCCCCCTACAAGCAGCGCACCATGGAGCTGGTCAAGGTCCCCAAGGACAAACACACCCACAAGTTCATCAAGAAGAGGGTGGGGGACGCACATCCGTGCCAAGAGGAAGCGTGGGGAGCTGAGCAACATGCTGGCCGCCGTGAAGAAGGCAGCTGCCCAGAAGGAATGAGTCCCTCTGGAATAAAGCTTTGCAGAAAGTTAAAATAATAATAATAATAATAATAATAATAATAATAATAATAATAATAATAATAAATGAAAAAAAATAAAAAATTAGTTACCAACAAAATTTATGGGTCTAGTGATTTCTTAATGGTAGGTAAAAATAATGGAAGACAATGTATGTACATGTTTGGTGGCTGTCCACCCACTGCTCAAATGTCTTAATGGCTTACATCTCTTGTATCCAGACCTAGTTACCTTTGCCTCCTTCCCTTCCCTTTCTCCTTCTCTTTCTTCTTTTCATTAACGATGATCCATTTCTGGTTACTGTATATAAGAATATATACCTGATAACACTGGAGCCCATGGCTTTTCAGGAGTTGTTTATGTTGGAACTATAGATTCTTTTGAAACCATAGTTCCCTAATTCCATTTATTTGCTGCAGGTTACATAATTAGCTGTAATGATGCACTGTTCATTGTGTTACCCATGAACACTGGTTCCCACTAATTTTAAAATTGATAGCATCACTAGAAGGATGGACTTCTGCGTTTATCTTGGACTCCCCAGCCAATCTTGCATATTTGGAATGTGATCTGGTACAATACTGACTATACCCTTGACTTCCACGTACCACTACCTTAGTTGATTTGGGCCATTAAATCAAAATATCCGACACCTGATTTATAAACAGCAAAATTTATTTTCTCACATATGGAGAGGCTGAGAATTCAAGGCCAAGAATCCAGTTGAATTATTGTAGAAATATTACAAAACAACAAACAGGACGATTACTATACAATCGCTTAAGTTGGGGTCTAACACCTTCCCTGTCTTCCCCCAGAAGCAGAATTCAGTAAAAGTGACTACAAGGCTGACCCTCTTTCCAAGAGCCTTGAAGCTCACGTGGTTTTCATTGCCTAGAGAACAGGCTAAAATAAACACCATCTTAAAACTCCTTTGACATCCTGAACCAGCTCAATGCCATACCGTTCACAGAGTTTTATTAGTATGAACACTAATATTTTGACAGTTCGAAACTACATGTTAATAATGCTTTTTCTTTAAAAATTACTTTGGAAATTACCTTGGGATTCTTTTAAATAGAAGCTAGCAGAAATGTGGCACAAATCACACTCAAAGTTCAAATTTAATGAGTAATTTCTCTTCGTTTTTCAACCACATATTGTGTACAGTTTCAAATAAACTTTTTAAGACTATCATTCATGCTACACACACACACACACACACACACACACACACACACACACACACTTTTATGTATTTGCTTCAGCGGAGGTATGAGGAAATTCTAAGCACCTTGGGTCCACGTTGCTTAATATTACACCTGTCTTTTGACATAATTGTGTTGTATCAGGTTAACGTAGTTCTAGCACACAGTTTACTGAAAGATTTCCTTTTCTTGTGCTTTACTGCCCTGGTTCCTCCGCTGCTACACCTGAGCAATATCGAGGGACAGCTGGAGAACACCGCAGCTGGGAAGGCTGCTCCAGGAAGCTGCGAGCACAGCATCTGCGCCCCACTTCCTGCCAACAGTTGTTCTTCATCGTCCCTTTTCTCTCTCTTCCCAGACAGTAGAATTGCTTCCAAAAGACCTCATCTCTTTTGGCCAAATTTTCCATATGGTAGACTAAAAAATAATCCCGGTAACTCCAGGGACTTCTGGTTTTAAGTTTTAAAAATTTGCTTCATAATGCTTTTTAAAATTTGTTTCACCTCTTAAGGATTCAGTAAAGAGATGATTTCTCTCTGCTGCCTCTCTTGTTCTTGCTTTGCCATATTCCACTTAATGAACCCTTTCATTTGGTCTTCCATGCTTGGTAGCTTCTATCCTGCAATCTCTAAATACTACTTTTTCCAAAGAACTTTTTATTTCATATGTTCACAGTTCCTCACAATATATCAAAAATAATGAAGAGAGTTGGTGCAACTTTGTTTTAAAAAAAAAAAAGATACCCATTCTGATAAAATACTTTATTTGAAATAATATGAACAAGCACCTTTGTATTTCTCTGTATATCCACTAGATGGCAGCACTATCCTGGAAAAGGTTGACTTGAGAATGAGCAGTGCTGCGTGGTGAAACTTGTGTTGCTACACTTTTTATATTTTCTGTAAGTTTTCTGATGCTCTGTAAACTTATTCTAAACAAAGTAAACATTACAACATCCCAACGGTGATCATCTGCTGAGGACATGCTGTAACCATGTATCTTGCTAAAAATCACCCTGATTATGGACATGTACACATTATTCAATAAAATAAATAGTATTTTTGGCAAAATAATGATGATTAAATCATTGAGAACTAAAACATCATTATACTAGATATTCATGCTTTATAAAATTGATAATGAGGCTTTAGTAAACTTGAATAATTTTAATTTTTTTTTTTTTTTTTTTTTTGTGGGACTGGGGTTCAAACTCATGACCTTGCACTTGCCCAGCAGGCATTTGTGCCTCGGAGCTATCTCACCAGCTCCCTAATAATTTTAAGTTTGAAAGCTACATGATGGCTACAAGTACTTTGGTTTCTGTTTCTACTGAAAGGTTAAAAAAAAAATGTGGCAAACCAATATGTGGAGAGAATAATGCTATTTCTGGGTCATATTACCTTCCAGCAGAATGTTCTGTTCTCATTTACTAAATGAATTATTTGAATCTTTAGAAATACAGCTTTTTAAAAGGTTAAATATTACAGAATGCAACACCCTAATTGTATCTATAAGCAACTCTAAGGTGAGTCATGGCTTGGCTTCTCTTGTAAATGGTATATAAATACTTTTTGAAGTTTCCAAAGCTAAAAACATTTATTCCACTGTTCTTTTAAATAAAGTCTTGCCAGTGTTTTTTAACGTGTAATTCTAGACAGAGCCCCATAGAAATTTCACTAATTTGATTTAAAGGTTTGTTCTAGTAGATTTAAAGTTACACTCAGCAAAGTGCTGGAGGCTCTAGGAGGCCCTGTGGATCCCCACACGGGCAGAGGGAGAAGGCCCAGATGATGCGGCCTTGTTTGTTTCAATAGGAGTCCGCAGGTGTCAGCATTTGGGTTAAGCACAGTTCTGTTGCAGAGACACTTGATTGCTTCGCTATGATTAATCAGAGGTCAAAGGAAAGTCACAGCTTTATATTGAGTAAAAGTTCTATTTGTGCCAACGGAAAAAATGACAATCCATTAATTTGATAAAAATGAAATCAGAATTTTGTGCCAAAAAAACTTAAAATAGAGCACACATTATATAAAGGTAAACGTATTTAATCATATTTGTCGTCACAATCAGCAAAGTATTTTCATAGCATGGACTTAATCAAATACAATCAGAGGGGAAAAAACTAACGAAAGCAAGAGATTAAGGAGCAGTTAAAAAAACAAGCTGCACGCGGAGGCTGGGCAGGGGTGCTGGCTAAGCTGGGGGAGGATCAGAGGACCCGCCCACAGCATAAGCAGCGCAAGCCTGGTGAAAACAACTTGTTCTGTGCAATTGGAAAGACAGGGCGAGGGCTGGGAGTGGTGGGGCGTGGTCTTGAAGTGGAGCAGACTTTCACGCCCTATATTTCCGAGTCTAAGGGCTTGTATGCTGCTTCTCCAACACAGATCAGCTCAAGCGATGGCATGAAAGACACCAACTGCTATCTCATTAAACAGAGAGGAGTGGCAAAAATGTGTGTAGATGCATGGTAATTGTTTCTAAAGGGAGAGTTAATAAGTAACTCTATGCAACTACTTAGCATTGTGGCGGCATTTGGAAATGTTCCCACAAAACTTTATCTACAAAAAGACACAAATTATAGTTGCCCCTATGACTGTAGTTTGCTGAATTGCTCTAGAGCATTAGCTAATAAAATAAATTATTTCACTGTACTTGCAAACATTCAAAATTTAATACCGTATTAATTTGTAGTCACCACAGTTCCATTAGCTCTTAAGGGTCTATCCACCCTGCATAAATAAAACATATCACCCTCTGATCAGTATGTCCCCTTTTTCCCTAACTCATAGCCATAATGACCATCAATCTACTTTTTTACTTCTGAGTTTGACTTGTAGGTTACACCCATAATTGCAGTTAGGCAAGATTTGCCTTTCCATGCCTGGCTTATTTCATTTCATCTAATGCCATCCAGCTTTAACCATGTTTAAAAGACAATATTTCCTTCTACTTAAACTCATATAGTGTAACAGGTGTGTGTGTGTGTGTGTGTGTGTGTGTGTGTGTGTGTGTGATCTATTGATGGAGTCTGTTTCTACATTTGAGTATTGTTTCTATTTTCAAATAATTTTGCAATGCATACTGGAATGTATGATATTTCTCTGAGGTACTGATTTTGTTTCTTTTGGGTATACCTGCCAAAGGTATTTCCTTAGTTATACAGTAGCCTTCTAATTCTTTATTGTTGTGCCTCCATCTTGTTTTTACAATTGGCTTCAAAACTTGTGCTCTGGCCAATAGCTGACAACTGTCTTCTTCGCCACCTCTTTGCCATTAGTTGCTTTCTCTCATGTTTCCGATAGTAGCCGTTGTCACAAGTCTGAAGTGCTATCTCCTGGTGGCTTCTCTTTGCGTGTTTCTGATGGTGACTAATGCTGGACCCCTTTTCTTGTATCTGGCAGCCACCTGTATATCTTCATCTGAGGAACAAGTATTTTGGTTCATCACATTTTTTAATGATCTATTTGTTTCCTTGTATTGAATTGTTTAAATTGCTTATCTATTGGGGATATTACATTCTTACCATATGTACATTCTGGAAACATTTAGGCCCGTTTAATAGTTTATATCTTTATTTTGTTGGTTCTTCCTTTGCCATGCAAAGCAGTTTAATGTGATATAATGCAATTTGTCTGTTTTTGCTTTAGTTACCGATACTTTTAGACTCAGATACAAAAAATATTGAGAAAACAAATGTGAACAAACTTCCCATATGTTTTGTTTCAGTAATTTTACAATTTTAGGCCTTCATATATGTCTTTGATCCATTTTTAGTTGGTTTTTATGCATGACATTGGAGATCACAATTTTTCTGCCTGTGAACATTCCATCTGCTCCGTGCCACCAAGTCAAGGAAAGATCGCCTCCGCTTCCTGCGCTTCTCATGCCTGTGTGAAGGCTCAGTGGATGATAAATGAGTTAATGAGTTTATTTCTGGGCTTTCTGTTGTGTTTCATCTACCTACATGCTCGTGTTCATGCAACATCGATGCAGTTTCGATGACAGCAGCTTTGCAGTGTAAGTAGGAACACAGAAGCACAACACTTCCAGATTTGTTCCACTTGCTCAAGATTGAGTTGGGCAGTCAAGACTTTTTGAGGTGTTCTAGACAATAGAAATTATAAGCATTTTTTGTTCGACAACATGAAACATGTCATTAGAATTTTCAGAGGGATTGCATGGAATTGATACATGTCTTTGGATACTATGAGCATTTTAACTGTGTTAATTATTCCAAGGCTAGTGAGATGGCTCAGCAGTCTAAAGGGCCTGCTTAGGCAAGTTTAGGCAGCTGCAGGTACTGCAGTTCAATCCCCGGCACTACACGTTCTGCCAGCCCCAGCTTCAGGGCAGGCTGAGCCTGACATAATATATTAAAAAAAAATAAATATTCCAACTCATGGAGATGGAATAGTTTTCCATTTATTTATGTCTTCCTTTTGCCAATATTTTATAGTTTTTAAGGTACAGCTCTGTTACCTCTTTGGCCACATTTATTCTGTGTCTTGTATTTCTTTTGACGCTATTCATTTTATTTGTCAGTTTTAAATGGAATTGTTTTATCAATTTTTTGACAAAGATTATTTTTAATTTACAGAAATTAAACTGGTTTCATGCCGGTTTTAATATCCTGCAACTTTACTAAATTAATTTACTCATTAGTCTAACATTTTGTTGAACTTTGGGTTATTTTAATGTCTAATGTCATCCACAAGCAGACAATTTTATTTCCTTCATTTTATTATTATTTATTTATTTATTTAGGGAAGGGCCTGCAGGGACAGACCTTAGTGAGGGTCTCACTACTAGGTCGGACTCAGAGTGACCCACCCGCCTACAGCCTCTCAAGAGCTGGGAACTCAGGCCGGCGGCACCGTGCCCAGCCTCTGCCATCTCAGCACGCCCTGGGGATGGAGCTAGCACAGCAGGCCTGGAGATCGACCCCAAGCTCCTGAGCCTGTGCCTGCACCTGTTTACAGGCGCTTTAATTCTTTGAGCTATTTCGCTGGCCGAGTTTCCTTCATTTTAGACTGGCTTCCTTTTATTTATTCTTGGTCAGCACCTCCTTTATTGCACTGCCCACTGCCCAGGGGGACAGCAGCAGACTCCTGCTCTTCTTCCTTAGTGGAAAAGTTTTCAACTTTTCACCATGGACAGCTCTAAGTGCTTGTGCATTCTTTCCAATGCTGGAGTACGTCCCCTGTAGAACTACTTTGTTGGAAGTTTTTAGTCACAAAAGGATAATTTATTCTGCAAAATGTACCCGTGTGCCTGAAGAAAAATGTATTGTCCTGCAATAACTTTTAGGTCTATTGCTCTATAAATCCATTCTTTTCATACTGATTTTCTCTCTGAATTATACGGTCAATATCAGAAAGCACGTCAGTGACTTTCCCTATTGTTTTTGTACTATTTTCATTTCTCCCTTCAGTTGTTTTAGTATTTTCTTTGGATACTTAGATCCTCCAAAAATAGTGAGGTTATATTTACAATTGCTGTCTTGATGATTTGACAAGATTTTTTTCATATATATATATATATATATATATATATATATATATATATAATTTTCTATATATATATTCTAGAATATATATTAATATATTATATCATATATAATATTATATATATATATTTTTTCTGACATTGATGACTCCAGTCCTGCTCCGTGTTCTTCACTGCCATGCAGCTGGAAGTCTCTGTCTACCCCCAGTTACAGCATTTCAGCACAGGCACGTACTTCACCCTGAACTGAATCACTTGTAGCGAGCCCTTTGTGGATTCCTATTCCTTATCCATTCGGCCTCTCAGCATCTTCTGATTCAAGATTTTAATTCACTTACACTTCATCAACGGTTTTCTGACTCCTTTGCAGCTTCTTTGCCCCTTGCTTCCTCTTTTACTGTACTCCTATAAATGTGCTATTGCTGATAAAACCATGGCAAAAAATAGAGAAGAGTTTTGGTGTTAATTCTTTCTTCTCACTCTATACAATAATTTTAAGCAAATTTTATACAATAATGTATTAGGCCCAGGTCTATGAATTTGTCTCTTATTTAAAAGTGGCTTTTAAAAATGTAGTGTGTGCTAATAAAAAAAAAAAAAAATTAAGGGGCTGGGGAGATAGCTCTGTGGCACAAGTGCCTGCCTGGCAAGTGCAAGGTCATGAGTTCGAACCCTGGTCCCGCAAAAAAAAAATAAAATAAAATAAAATTAAATTAAATTTGATACTCTGTGGGTTTAGAACTGATGGAAGCAAGGAACACTGGGGAACTTCTGCTTCTGTCTAACAGCAGGGTTCATGTGGACCCATTACCCGATGGTGGCAGCTGATGACAAAGCATGTAATTATGGGCTTCCCACTTCACTCATGACTTTCGCACATAAACCTGGGACAATTTGTTCAAGACTTGGAAAATGATGACAAGATTAATATTTTGGATTTAAATATCATATTTTCATAAAACATGTTGATCGTAGTTGAAGGTAAAAATTTAGGGCTTGGCTGACCCCTGAGTTTCAGAATTCCTTTTTTTTTCTTTTTTTTTTTTTCTCTTTTTTGAAACAGGGTCTTGTTATGCAGTTCAGGCTGGTCTTAAGCTCACTTTTGTAGCCCAGGCTGGTCTCGAATGCACATTGATCCCCCTGCCTCAGCCTCCCGAGTGCTGGGTACAGGCATGCACCACCACACCAGGCAATTTTTCTTTTCTTTTTTTTTTTTTCAGGACTGGGGTTTGAACTCACAACCTTGCACTTGCCAAGCAGGCACTTGTGCCACAAAGCTATCTCCCCAGCCCCCCAGAATTCCTTTGAACTATTGTTAGATGCAAACAGCTTTTGTGGGGATGGGGAGATAACATGACAGTCTAAGTCCTGGCAAGCACAAAGACTGGGGTTCAGTCCCCGTTAGTACATGCCAACCTATATACCGAACCCTGCATCAAATAAATTAATTAAACTTTTAAAAAAACCTGCCTTTGTGACATCTTACTTAGGAGCTTTTGTAAACTATGTTTCCTATAGCTGGTCCAGTTTGGACGTAAATTAGCTACTTGTAAACATACAGAAAACTGTGAAGATCATTTGATTTGTGTATTCAATCACACAATCACACACACTCACACACACACACACACACACACACACACACACACACTATTACTGAACTGACTGACATCTTACCCAACTGATCATTCAGCATAATGAGCTGCAATAGGGTGTAAGGGGCTTCCGGAGCAGGGCATGGGTTTCTCAATCCTAATTGCATTTCTGTGTCAGCTTTTATTTGTAAAGTGAAATACGATGTCAATATTTTGAAAACCACTGCTTTCATTAAACACCATTTCAGTCTGTGGCAACCTAACTTTGGTTTAGTGTAGTAGACTTTAACAAAAAAAAAAAGAAAAGAAAACTATCTTTTGTAGCCAAATGAGTCTCATATTTAATACTAATTTTATGACAAAATAATTAAATTTATTAACTCATTGAAATATGCAATTTCTAAATAATTTTTGAAATATCAACTCTTATTTTGGTTGGTACTTTTGAACATTGTTTTCATTAAAGAAAGCCTTGCAACTTAACAAGTGTTTTAAGAAACTCACTAACCATGTGTACTGTGCTGTCATTTCATAAAAAAGCTGCTTCACCACCACTTTCCTGGCTCAAGGCTGTTTCCAAGTCCATCTAGGATAGTCCCTAAAGAAAAAGTCTGACCGAGCCGTGCTGTAAACTCACATGACCCAATAATCTGATTGTTTAGAGAAAAACAATGAACTTTTCACCTTCCAAGCGAAATTATCTATGGTGTGGCAGCTTCTCACAAGCATCTGCACCTTTAGCCCTTGCCACTTCCTTCGTCAGCCTTAACAATCGGGCTAAAAATTAATTTATAATTTACTATACATACTTTTCTATAATACCTGGGTGCACAGATTTTGAAGTTGAGCTGTTGCTTTCAAACGCTGGTGTTATAACATGGGGCCACATATTCAACTGCTGAATTTAAAGGCAAAAGACCACTAAGCATTTCTCTGCTGATAAGAATAAAGTACTTACTATTCCTTAGTGAAAATGAGCTATGGCATGTTATATGTATGGGGCTGATAATGTAGCAACAATGGCCTAAGCAACACGTTCACAGCTACTGCTCCTCCATGTCTATTTTTTGGACCTGAGAAAATTTTGAGAAAGTAATTATAGTCACTATTTTAAGTCATTCATTTATGTGTTTTAAATCCTAGGTATATACCAGAATTCAGCTGTTTTTCTTTATCTTTTTTTTTTTAGAAAGACACCAAGTAATTTGGTTCCTTCTAAGCATGCCAGTTCTACACATGGCTTTTCAAAAGTCCATGAATTCTTCTATGACACAGTTTCCTACTGGGAAGTCGTTCACTGATACTGTTTATATCTTCAAAAGTCATATACACCTTTGAGTTCTCCAGAGATATCAACAACAGCGATCTTTAGGAACAGGTTTTTCTTTCAGGTTGATGATTTTCAGAATATAGTCCCTGGTAAGAGGTAGTTGCATATCACTAAATAAGTTCAAAAACAATGAGTGGGCCCAGTAATCGACCCTTATCCTCATCCTGGGGATTGAAACTGAGATTTCCTGCACCGTAGGCAAGTATTCTAGCACTGAGTTGCATCTCCAGATAGCTAAGATAATTGTATTACTAGTTTCTGTTAGTTCATTGAAAGGAAAAACTAGTGCTTATATTGCCTGACCAATCTGAGCAACTACTTTGAGTATATCAACATACAATGTAATGATCGTCGTTAGTTCCTTATATCATTATTATTGTGTTTGCTTTTGTTTCTTTAAAACAAAACATTAAAAAATTTGGTGTGTGATAGGGTCACACATGAAGCCTCCTGAATAATGGTAATTAGAGTTCACTGCCACAACCAGTTCTGCAATCTGTTGGAACCAGGCTGAATTTTGACAACCAGTTTCATCACCTCACCCCCCTCCCCAGGCCTGGGGCTTGCATGCCCTTAAAGAAGCTCAGTCGATGGCAATGTTGAAAATTTCTCTTCTGAGTAGGCACTGAGTGGTGTCTGATGAATTTCCCTGCAGATGTGAGTAATTGCTTCCTTGACTTTGTGTGCTTTAAGCTGGTGGCACCATTATTGATGCATGTGCACCTTTGTATTTTTTCTCCACTTTCCTTGTCCATAAATCATAAGAATGTTTATATACACTATTTAGCTGAACAAGCAGATATGGTGGTATCTTATTATAACTATTTATTGTTCTTTTGGCTAATTTTCATCTTTGAGTTTTTAGCTATTTTTGATTTAAAGGGCACTAGAAACTCTAATTACTCTACATTTTCCTTTATAAAGGAATTTTAGCTTTCATCTTTGATAAATACAAGATAAAATAATTTCCTCATTGTAATTTATGGTCATATGAGTGAGACAAAAATGTGCCTTTTTACAAATAAGTGGCAGTTAATTAAAATGCTACAGAGTCAGATCATTTGGTTGCCATTTTAAAGTAAATATATAGACCAGGTGTCTACTCTTGACGTTTTAAAAGAAAAACTCAAAGTAAGAAGCAAACATTTTCGATAGTACTTAAGCAAATATGCTGTAAAGCTAAATATATTTCAGAATACCTAGACACAAATGTAAGTTTGCTCCCACAAATGTTGGCCATCTGCCTTTCACTTTGAATTTATATGGAGCAATTATAATTGCTAAATAAATGGCTGCTGTCAATCTCTGCTCACTGCAAGCAAGTGCCCTGTGCCATACTTTAAAAATAAGGGAAGAACCAGCTTTATAGAAACTGCCTGGAAAGCACTCGGTAAGTCTGCACAGACGGACTGATCAGCGAACACATGTAAACGTTGGACATTGGACCTGTTTGCTGTCAAAATTATGATCATACACTATGTCTAGGAAAGACTCTGCTGGGCACCAATTACTGGAAAAATCTTGTCACATAAGAAGCAGGAAAACAGACTTCGAGACCGTCTTCTGCTGCTGGACTCTGTGTGGCCTAGATAGATTACCCCCTTTTGGGCTCCACTCTTCTGATGCAACCTTAGCATAAAGGCCATCCCAGGTTCTTTGTGGATTTTCAGGTTCTGATCCTAGGTTTTCCTTGGTCTTCTTGTTCCCAGACTGCACACAGTCAGAGGCTTCTCCCAGAGGTTCCCTCACACTGATTTATGAGTATGGATGATGGCTCCTTAATTTCTAGGGGAATTTGTGATAACAGAAGCAGAGTCTGGGACCAGGAGCAGGACAAAGGAGGAGGAGACCATGTCTCCAGGGGCAGCTACATGGCTTTCAGCACACCACTTAGAAATAAACAATTTGCACTGCTTTCTACTGGGGTGTGACTACAAGTAGTCTCAGGTAAGAGCAATGAAAGAAAAACAGCTGACATACGCTTTGTTATGCATAAGACATCTTCAGAACAGCCTTGCAAAACCAAAGCTTATGTTGAAACAAGTGCAGTTAGGCATCTGTCCCAAAATAAGATTTTTTTTTTTCAGTCCTAAAGAAACAAGTACAGACTATTATTTTGCTGCAGTATTTGAGGAGAGTTAGTACTTCCAGGGTGGGTGAATACTTATACCTTTGAATGATAGGCACTATGTTTTTCAGTGAGTAAAACTACATGCCCAAGTCCCTCCAGAATCTGGTGGGTATTAAACCCAATTAAGATTAGAAGAGATACTTCACAATTTTCAGTAACACTGAATTTAATACAGTGAATTATATTGAACTGAGATAGAGAATTTCAGTAGTCATGAAAATTTGGGCCTATATTCTTTGTATCTACTTGAGAAAAATCATAAATATTTTAGCATATGTAATGAAATGGTAGCTATAAAATGCTATGTTTAATAAAATATCTATTTGATGTTTCACAAGTTTCATAACTTGTATGACTATGAGAATCCTCAGAATATTGAAGAATTGCTAAAAAATGTTACTACCTCAAACGCAAGCCTTTCTGGAGATGGCTGAGCATTTATTTATTTATTTATATTTTTCTATTTTTTAAAATAATTCTATTACTTTCAATAAGAAATAACAATGAAATGATTTCAAGACACACTAGTAGGTTAGCCACAGTAATTAATATTATACATGTTGTTGTCTTCATAGTAGTTGCTCAGAGTAAAAGATGCAGACATGATAACTTTTCTAAACACTATTGGTACAAGCATTTCTTCTCATTAAACTAAGAGAAAGTAGTTGTATGCATAGTCTAATATTCCACAATAGTAGTGGGTTATCCTCAGAACTGGCATTGTCAGAAGCTGTTGAATTGAGCCTTTTGCAGCTCAGGATACTTATATAGCTTTACTTTTCAGTCCTCATGGTTAAACTTTTCTGCTGGATCATTAAGTCCAAGTTAAAGCAAGACCTATATAACAAAACATGTAACTTTTGTATCTGACAAAATCAGTCAAATCCCTTCAAGATTTACCTTGAAACCATGTACAGCATTTTGTAGAGCTGTTGTCAGTGTCAGCCATCTGGAAGAGTCATGGCCATTGTTTGACCAGTTTGCTCTCTGTGAAAGCCTAAGAGAACATTTTCTCTCTAGGTTCATGTATGGCATTTTAGACATAGCGACTTCTGTTTGTGTGTTGCTCCTTAATGCTTACCTGGCACAATAAACATACATGTGGTCTTCTCAGGGAAGATAACTGAGTGTACCTCCTACTTTATTGTTTTCTGCCACATTTGTGGCTTCCTAAGAAGTGGCTCATGAATCTCCAAGTGTCATTTTCTTTGAATCTCACCTACATAATACAAAATAATTAACAAGAAGAATAATAAAGGGAAAGGAAGGCAAACCCTGAGAAAACACTCTACCTTAGGTCAGTTTTCCAAGACAACAAAAGAGCAGTGTTACATTTTACAAATAAAACGTGTGTTTGCCTTTCTCATTTATATGATAGTATGTAGAATTATTATGCATATTTTATATGGAATCTTTTTATGGTAATTTTTATTCAGCTTTAAGTGGAAGTAACAGAAAAAAAGCAGTTCTGTAACTGTGATTTGAATATTCTGAGGCTGAATATTTCTGTCTTCTTATGAAATCACCATTTTGACTTACTAGATTTTTTGGAGTGTGATTAAGCAGTATGCTTTTGCAATGTACTGTTTGTAAAATAAAGCTGGACAGATCTTTTAAGATATTAAGCTTTAAAAGCTCAATAGCAAACTAAAGCCTTAGTCCGAGATAATAAAATATTCTGTCTATAAGTAATTATTACTGACTTACGCTGTCAATTTCATCAAGGGTGGAAAACAATTTCTTTTCTTCATTGGGCTCCCATTACCTCACACATGGAGCTTAGTGACAGTTGTACTGGGGAAGGGGGAACTCTGCCCCATCTCTTTACTGGCCATCCAGAAGATGTTTGTAATTGTAGCTTCCTAGAGGACCAACATAGGAAATCAGTCATGACATTTATTTTTCACCCTGCATCATTATTATGAGTGAAGCAAAATGACCGTTTTCAACACTGTTTCCTGAGAAGCCTCCAGTTTTGTGTGCTTTGTTCTAAATTTACATGAGAATTAACACAGCCACTTTGGAGCCCTGAGAACCTCCATGCTGCCACAAAAGCTCTTCTTCCCTGCCACAAAGTTAAACAGAGTATTGATGGTACAGTTATTCAATTAATATTCATTATTTTCTATACTCCAGAGCAGGCCATTTTGTCCAGAAATGTTAGATGCCAAACATGCGACTCGTAATTTTATTGGTACCAGACTCTAAAAGTATTATGGAGGAAACAATGATGAAATAACCTGGTTTTGCTACACTTATTCATATTTAAATTAAGATTAAATTAAGATTCAAATACTTATTCATGTTTAAATTAAGATTAAAAACGGTTTTTTGTATTCATGGAAAGTTGGTTTCATAGCTATGAGTTTATATGAAATTGAATTGCTTTGGGGTAGAAATGTATGAAAACATAAGTCAATTTTTGCAGAAATCTTTTTAGGAAATCTCATAAATTTATTCTGAACCTCAATATAAATCTATCTTCCCATTAGACATAGAGTTTGTAAAAAACCAAATGGAAGGCTTTTGTCTCTGACTGTAGTTACACTTAATGAAATCTTGTAACAATAGACATCACTTGCTTCCTAACAAAACTCTGGCAACTAAGCTTTTAATATTTTTCTATTTTAAACTTTATAATGAGGTTTGTAATTTAAAACCATTAAATCTAACATAAAACAGAAAGACAGACTATGCAATCATTCCTTAACTTTATTTTCTAGAAGAAAACAAGATCTCAGAGGCCATATATGCTAAAAAGATTATTTTACAAAAAATATATCAGAATATCTATGTTTGAAGCATGCCTTTTTGTTTGTCTGTAAACATGGGAATCTGTAGTGCATGTAAGGCGTAAAATTATAATACATATCCTATCTGATTTCACTGTTTTTGTAAAATGAAATTTTATGCTCACAGACTAAAATTGATAACTCAAACCCACACCAGCATTCTAACTCCCAGAAATATAGAACTGTACTAATAAATGAAAACTTGGAAATAATATTATCTGAGCTCTATATTTTATATAGAAAACAGTGAACAGCCAGAGAAGCAAAATTAATAATTCTTTGTCATTAATTTATTAGTAATTTATTATTTATAAATTCAACAAAAATTATTAATTTAACATAAATTGATTAATTTACCACATGTTTTGAGTAAATAACATGTAAAAGACTGTGAGCCTGGAAATTAAGCTAGGAAAATGGGTAAGATATTATATCAGAAGAGACCTCTATACTAAATGTTGAAGAGGGGCCCGACGGGATGGCTCAGTGGTCTAAAGTGCCCGCTTGGGGAAGTTTGGGCGGCTTCAGGGACCATGGTTCGATCCCCGGCACCACATGCTGTGCCAGCCCTGCCCTCTGGGTGGGCTGAGCCGGCCATAAAAATGAGTCAATAAACAAAGGTTCTGAAACAAGAATAAAAATAATAAATAAAATAAAAAATTATTTAAAAAATGTTGAAGAGACTTGAGTGAAGAGTAAAGTCAGTAATTACCTATAGAGGGAAGGTATATAACCTGTTTGTGGAAGTCAAGAAAATTTGAACAATCTAAGATGAAAGTTGAAGCATAACTGCATACAAGAGAAAAAAGATTCAGAAAAACAGAGTGCACGATTAGTGGCATAGTGTTTATAAACAGTATATTCAGAACATAGAAGGATTCGTAGAACTTAGGGAGCTGCAACAGATGTAGATGCAAAACCAAACTTTATATGACCATAAAGAATATTATTTTTAGCTATTATGAGCAGAGGTTATACATTTTTTATTTTAGTGGTTGCCTTTATCTTTTTTTTCTAATTTATGAAATCCTTGCAGGAACCCACTTACTTTCACTACTTACATTACTCCTCCCACTACTCTCATTCTTCTGGTGGAAGAATGTAATTTGTAATCTACCCTCAGCTTGCTGTCCTCCTGCTCCTAGCTCTATAAGACTTGATGCAACATTTTAAGATATATTGCAAATATACTATATTCTTTATACCTTAAAAGTTTACAACAACCTAGAAGTAGTAGTATAAACCAAAATAATCATGGCTGAACAATGTTCATACTCCAAAACACAGAACATGTAAGAATAGAGATTTGCCTCATTGTAATCAGACCAGGGGGGATGCGTTTCCCAAAGAGACAGAATAATAAATTATGGGCACCTATGACTAACGTATGAGCATATAGAGAGAGCAGGTTTCCTTATAAACAGTCCTGGCTGGTAATTTTCTTGAGATAAGATTTTTGGAGCAAAAATCTATAAAAGTAATTTTTTACCCCTTTGCCATTCTCTAGACATTACAATTTTCCAAGTGTGGTTCATTATAACATCAAATTTAGTATTAAAAGAAATGTTTTAAGATTTGCTTAGTAAAAAATATTGAAATTACAAACTTACATGTAAAGCTATTTTGTCACTTTTGGATCTAGGTAATTAATGACCATAGACCTAAAAAAATCACATAATTTTTTTGTAACAGGGCCTAGGTAATTGTTTCCATTGCATCCTATCCCCCATGTTGAGAACCTACTACATTTAGTGGATTTAAAGACCTACTGGAAAACTCTTTCATTAATATAATACCAAATTTGAAGTAAACCTACATTGAAAAGTGCTACCTACATGCACCTATTTTTGTATAACACTAAATTCTAAGAGAGATATTATGGTAAAGAAATTAAACAGCAGCCTGGCATGATGACACACACCTGTAATCCCATCACTATGGAGGCTGAGACAGGAGGATCACTGCAATTTCAAGACCAATTGGGACTACATAGTGAGTTCCTGGCCAACTTGAAATACATAGCAAGTCCTGTCTAAAACAAAAACTAAAACAAACAATAACAGTAACAAAACCCAGAGTAACTAGGTTGGCCAAAAGAATCCAAGTGTCTGATCCATCCTCATAAGCAAAGTGAAGCACTTGGAGGTTGGAAACTGGCCTAGCTAGAAGAATATAGGATAAATCCATTCTAACACTTGTATGCAAACTGACAATTTGAAATTGTTATGTTACAAAACTATAGACTTTCTCTTGTGGTCTAAGGTACAAAACCAATAGTTACCAAAGTTAGTCAACTTCTAAATTTACTTGAAATTATTATTATTGCTAATTGTACTACTATAGCTATGATATCACATCTGTTTTAATCAGTTGTTCTTCCTTGGGTTAATAAAATGGGTAAGTGCTAGGGCAATAACCACACAACAGCCCTTTACCTGAAGATGGTGGACACTGTCAAAGGGAAACCAACATACCACTCAATTAATTGGGAAGGCAGGATATCAAGAAGATATAAGCAAAGAATCTCGGTCACACAGAAGATATCTCCAAAGAGCAAAATTTTCCCAGCATGGCAGTGATAACAGTGATATTGCTACCTACTGCCAAAATTTCACATGGATTCTCACAGAGGTTAAAATGAGTTCTTTCTGAAATAGAAAATGATAAGGTAAAGGAGTAAAATGCAGTCTCAGACCCACTGGCCACCCAGAACAAGTCCAGGAGTCACTAAAATAGAAAAGTTAGAATTCACACACCGGAAATCTCTGATATGACAGCAAGAGAAGTACAGGAAAATGAAAAAAAAAAAAAAAAACTCCAGGCATGTATAAAGGAAGTCAGAGAAGAAATGATTTTTCAGGTAAAAAAGAAATGATAACCTTAATAAAAGAATACCTTAGCATATCAAAAGAAGACATAAATAAAAAAGAAAAGAGTAGTTGGTGGGGTATATAGCTCAGCAGCATAAGCACCCACCTGGTGAGGATAAGGTTCCCAGTTCAATCATTGTTACTGGAAAAAAAAAATCATAGAGGAGCATAGAAAAGGATGGATACCTTGAACTAACAATACAGGAAAAAAATGGAATGCATTTGAAAAACAATTAATTAAAAGTCAGCAAAACCATTGTAATGAAACTGAAGATAGACTTTCAGACCTTGAAGACATGAGTACAGCTAGTGACCAGGAAAGGAAAGATGTCTTACAAACAAGGAAACAAGTAATCATAATTCTGTAGCAACAAAATGATGCAAAGATGAACAACATAAGACTGATAAATGTCAATGTAAAAGGAGTCAGTACAAATGACATAAAAAAGACTATTTGCAGAAATGATGGTAGAAAACCTCACAAACATGGAAAAAAATCTGACATACAGACAACTGAGTTATATAGACCTCCAGTTAGGATCAACCAAAAAAATATAAGCCCAGACACTTGATAATCCATATCCCAGAAATTAAGCACAAGAAGAACTTAAAACATGCTGTTAAGGAAAAGAAATATAATATATTTAAAGGAAAGTCTGTAAGAATCACAGCATATTTCTCAAAACAAACCACCAATCAAGAAGAGATTTCAAGTTCTGGAAGAAAACAAATTTCTCCCTGGATTGGTGTGCCCTGCAAAACTACCTTTCAAAATTAATGGAGAAGTAAGTTACTTCCATGACAGCGAACAACTTAAGAAATTTATGACCACAAAACCAGTCCTTCAAAAAGGACTGAAAGATATTCTAGGAGGAGATGAAAATGACCAAATTTCCAAGACCAATGACTGAAAAAAAACCAAGCAGACAAAGCAATTAAACTAGGGAGGAAAGTAAGGAACTTACAGTAGGAAAATAATATGACAAAAATGAGCCAATATATATCTATTATGGCGACTAATGTAAATGGCCTTCATTTGTCAATCAAAATAAATAGACTTGCAGAGCAGATCAAGAAACAAAATCTAACCATATGCTCATATAAGAAAAACTTCTAACTGAAAAGAAAATTCACAGGCTGAAAGTCAAAGGATATAAAACAATATTCCATGTGACAGGAACTCAGAAAAAGCAAAGGTAACTGCTCTGTGCACAGACAATGGGGTCTTCAAACAAAGAATAATCAAATGAGATGTATATCTACTACATACTTGTTATGGGAAAACTTCAAGAGCAAAAGATAGCAATCATAAACATTTATGCACCAAATATGGGAGCATTGAACTATATAAGATAAATTTTAATGCACATAAAAAATCAAATGACCAGTTACAAAATCTTAATTTGGAGCCTCAATAATCCATCACCTCAAAGAGATAGATCCACTTAACAAAAAGAAACAAATGAACAAACAAACAACAACAACAAAAGCAGAGGAGTAGCAAAACTGAGTCAAACTTTGAACAATTGGACTTCATGGATGTTTATGGAGTATTCTGTCCAACAATGTATGAATACACATTCTTTTCAGCTTCACATGGGACATTCTCTAATATAGATCACATACTAGCCCATAGGACATGCTTAAATAAGTGTAAGGGAATTTACATTATTCCATGCATATTATCTGACCATATTTCAGTGATGGAAATGCACAGCAAAAGAAACTGCAAAAATCCATAAGCATGTGGAAATTAAATAACATCCTACTTTATAACCTATGGGTCACAGATGAAATTAAACAAGAAATCAAACAATATCTACAATCCACTGAAAATTAAAAGACAGCTTATTGAAATTTGTGGGATGCAATGAAAGCAGTCCTTGGAGGGAAATTTATAGCAGTGAATTCTCACTTTAGGAAAATAGAATGGAAATAAATAAAAATTCTAATGCACCTCAAACTTCTAAAAGAAGAACAATTCAAGTACAAAGCTGAAAGAAGGGAGGGAGTGATAAGGATCAGGGCAGAAATTTATGCAATTGAGACAAAGAAAACAATACAAAGAATGAATAATTCATAGAGCTGGTTCCTTTAAAGATTGAATAAAATTGATAAACCTGTAGACAGTTTACTCAAAAAAAGGAAAGAAAAGTTCAAATTCATGCAATAAGGAATGAAAATGGTGAAATTAATTTAGAGTCTGTGGAAATTAGAAATGATCATCACTACCTACTTCCAAAATCTTTACACTCATAGAATGGAAAATATTAAAGAAATGGTCAGATTCCTAGGTACTTATGAATTGCCCAAACTGGATTAAGAAGACATTAAAAATTCTGAATAATTTAATATTAATCTATGAAATTGGAAATGCAATTATAAATAACCCATAAAAGAATCCTGGGTCCTATGGATTCACAGCTAAATTGTGCAAGAAATTTAGAAAAGATTTAATCCCAATACTCCTCAAATTTTTCAATGAAATTAAAAGAGAAGCAATTCTTCCTAACTCATTTCTGGAGGAAAGTATTACACTGATACCAAAACCAGAGAAAGACCTGACAAAAAAATGTAACTATAGGCAAATCTTCCTATTGGATATAGATTCAACAGTCTTTAATAAAATAGTAGCAAATAGAAACAAAAAAAAATCATCAAGAAATTATACAGCATGATCAAGTAGGATTCATCTCACGGTTGTAGGGATAGTTCAACATGTGCAAATTTATTAACTTAATGTAGTATATCAACAAAGTCAGAAATAAAAACTACATGATTATCTCAACAGATGCAGAAAAAGCTTTTGATAACACTCGGTCATGCTATAAATTATACAGATTATTGAAATATATTTCCTATACCTCAATTTGATAAAAGCTATCTATGACAAACCAACAGCTAACATTATTCTATATAGACAAGAACTATATTTCCACTCTCAAATCAGATACAAGAAAAGGATGTCCACAATCACATTCATATTTGATACAGTACTAGAATTAGCCAGAGAAATTAGACAAGAGAGAAAAATAAAGAGGATAAGAATTGGATTAGAAAGGAAGAAGTTAAATTATCATTTTTTTGCAGAAAATATGACACATGGAAGACCCGAAAATCCCACCAAGAAACTCTTAGAACGAATAACCAAATTCAGTAGTATAATAAGATACAAAGACAACACACAAAATTAATAGCATTTGTCTACAAAAACAACAAACTCACTGAGAGAGAAATTAAGGAAAAAACATCCTTCACCATAGCATCCAAAAATATTAAATACTTAGGAATCAACCCAACAAAGGAAGTAAAAGATCTATGCAATAAAAGCAACAATACTCTGAAAAAAGAGATTGATGATGATTTATTAAGAGGAAAGATAGCACTTGCTCTTGAATAGGAGGAACCAACATAGTGAAGATGGTCATAGTCACAAAACGGTTATACAGTTTTCATTCAATTCTGATCAAAAATACTATTATCTCTCAGATCTAGAGAAATCCTTCCTAAAATTCATTTCAAACCAGAAAAAACATTGAAGAGCAATGGCAATCCTGGCCAACAAAGGCAAGGCAAGAGGCATTAGAATCTCTGACTTAAAATTATACTACAAAGGCACTATGATAAAATTAGCATGGTACCAGCAAAAAAATAATAATAATAAGGATCAGACTGAGGATCAGTGCAACACATTAGAAGATGCAGACACAACTACAAACACTCAGTCACCTTATCTTGGACAGGGGCTGAACATATTCATTTGAAGAAAGATAGCCTCTCTAAAAAGTAATGTTGGAAAAACTGAGTTTCCACATGCTGAAAACTAAAACCAAGTCCAGGTCTATCACCATGCACTAAACTATAGTCAAAATGGATTAAAGATCTAAATATTACAACAGAAACAATGAATCTACTGGAAGGGAAGTAAGTGGAAAGCATGAAGACACAGGATTATGCAGAGTTCTCAAATCAAAATTAAACTTCACAGGAAACAATTCAAAGAATCAACAACTGGGATCTCATTTTATTTTACAAGTTCTCCAAAAGATTTTTCCATGAAAATGAATTACTAGCAGGACTGACCAGTGGGCAAGCAGGTAGGACCTCTCAGCCTGTGCCCCTGCATCACCACTGGAACTCCACCCCTGCCCACAGCTCGTGACTGGCAGGCACGTAGGCAGGACACTAGGCCAGCACCCTCATGCCACTGGAACTTCTACTTCACCCCAAACCCAAATCCAGCATCTGCTGTGGAACCTTGAAGAAGCTGGGGGGGGGGGGTCAGACCCTACCAGCTAACCCAGGAGCTGAGCATCTTGCCATTGGAGCACAGTGGGCTCTCCTCCAAAAGCTGCAGCAGGAAGAAGCTGAACACAGGAGCCAGACCCAGACAGGCACATCTGGACAAGGTCAAACTTGGTAGATCCAGACGCAAATTTCAGTAGGCGCTAATGGCATAACTTCACCAAAGTTCTGCACCAAAGTTCAGAACTATAGTATTCTGCTATACAGAAGGATACAGACAAGGAGTAAAATGTAATCTTAGGTCATGAGCCCACACAGAACAAATTCAGGAGACACTACCATAGAAGAAAGTGGGAATCATGCAGCCGAAATCTCTGAATTAGTAGCATCTGAAGTAAACAAACAAATGCAGAAATATATACAGGATTTCAGATCAGAAATAACCTCTGAAGAAAATAAATCACCAACAGTGCAAAACAGTTCACAAATTGGGAAAAAAATCTTAAGCAACAATCACTCAAACAAAGGATTTCTATCTAGAACACATAAAGAACAACAACAAAAAATCAGGCCCTCAAAATCCAAAGACCTAATCCAAAAAATGGGCAACAGATTAAATTAATGCATACTTCTCAGAGAAAGAAATACAAATGGCAAATAAATACATGAAGAACGGTTCCACTGCACTGGTCATTTGAGAAATGCAAATTAAAATAACTCTGGGATTCCATCTCACCCCAGAAAGACTGGCTATCATAAAGATATCAGTTAATAAGAACTGCTGAAGAGGCTGTGGGGAAAAAGCAAACCTTCACTGTTGGTGGATGAGTAGACTGTTACAACCTCTGTGAAAATCAATGTGGAACTTTATAAGTCCCATTGGAATTAGCTATTTCCCTTCTGAATATCTTTTCAGAAGAATTGCAAACACACAATATATATACAGTAATGTTTATAGTAGCACAATTTATCATAGATACATCTTAGAAACAACCCAAACACCTACCAACTGAGGAATGGATAAAAAACGGTGTGGTATTTTTATACAGTGGTGTATTAATCAGCTATAAAGAAAGATATATTTGAAGCATTTATAGGCAAGTGGATTCAACTAGCATCTATAGTCTTAAGTAAAATTAATCAGATTCGCATGTGCAAACATCCCACTCTCCTTTGTGTAAGAACCTGAAAAAGTAAATAAAATCTGAAAGGTATAATAAATCAAGTGAAAGGTAAAGAGACTGCTCAAAATGAATCAACAATTGGGATCAGGAAAAGGAAAAAAGAAAGATAAAAAAGGAAGAGAAAAATAGAATGTGTGTATATACACAGGATAGCTAAGATGATTCTATTACTAATTTCAGTCAATACTTTGCAGGGATCAGCTAATGCTTAAAATTTTTATTTTGACTAAATTTAGTTACTGACAGCTGGTAATGTGAACAACTACATTGAAGACAGCTAAAACAACATTGTTGAATACTTTCCCGAAATTATATATCATTTTTAATATCTTCTCTATTTTTTATTCTTTTTTTAAAAAAGAAAAAAACATAAAACCTGACAAATCAAAAGAGAGAGCGAGAGAGACAGAGAGAGAGAGAGAGAGAGAGAGAGAGAGAGAGAGAGAGAGAGAGAGATTAAGAACTTTGGAATTAGAAAAACTTGAAAGTTAATCTATCCTTCGTTACTAGTAACGCTATAAGTACATTTGAATTAAATAGATCACATCAGGTTTGGTACATAGATCAAGATTTTGGCAACTCTTAGAGATGGATTAACTGCATTTTGCAAAAGAGATAGACATGAGCTTTTGGGGGAAGAGATAGAACTCAAATGGTGCTGTAATGTCATGATTTCTGAGTGAGTTACTGCAGGTGTGGCTGTGAAGTAGGTATGCATGGCCCTGGCTCCTCCCTTTTTCTGTTTCCTCTTACCATGAGGTAAGCAGTTTTACCTCACCAGTCTCTCCCACCCTGAAATTTCTGCCTTGGAACAAATTAACCATGAGCTAAAATCTCTGAAACCATGAACCAAAATACAGCTGTTCTTTAAAAATGGGCTTCTAGGTATTTTTATTTTCCTAGTAACAAATGCACATTCCTAGTGACATGTAAATTCTGTACACTTTCCAGAAAATGATACTATTTAATTCTTCTCTATGGTAAATAATAACCATGGCAAGTTCCATGAGTTCTACGGGGCTTGGCCAGCCTGCTTCTGTGGCCTTGTGAGTTGTAGCTCATACACCATGCCCTTTGGATTGGTTCTGCCTGTTGCCTATGGCTTTACTTGGTAGGCATTTCTCATTTCAGGCATTTCCAATTTCCTAAGTCTCTACTGCATCTTTGGCTTTTTACAGTTTCATGCCTCAGCTTCTCAGGCTCTCCCTCCAGAGATGAGGATTCCAATGCACATTTCTGCCACTTCTCAGGGACCTCATTCTAATCTTAGTGAAAGTCTTTGTGAAGCCACAACTACTGCATTGTGCATGCCTGGAGAACCAGCACCTTGTGAATGATGTTGAAACTTTCCGCAAGATCAAGCAGTGACTCACTTATAACCCTGAAATGTGAGTATAGGGTCCTCTTAACACCTGAATAGCAGAACCTATGAAAATGTCATATGCAGGCATTTAAGAGTTCAAATATCTGAAGAGAATCTCTTTGCTCAAGTAAGGTTTAGAGTATTCAATACAGAAATTTAAAAAAAAAAACTTGCACAGAATAGACTGTGGGTCAAGCTCTCCTCTTTGGAAATTAGTGTAATCTTTTAAAATTATCCAATTGTTGGCAGACAGAGAAATACTAAATTAAAAGAAATTAAATTTATTACATCTTACATAACTTAATATTCATCTTCAAAATAAAGCTAAACATGGAATTTTAAAAATAATTTGGATAATGAAAAACATGAAGAAAGCTATATTTCCTTCACATCTTTCTGTAAAGATGAAAATTTTATTGATGAAAAGTTTGCCCTTATTCTTTTTTTCTTTGAACTCACTGGTAACATTCTAGAAAGCTTCAGGTTTTTCCCTCAGAGTCATTCTGAGTAAGTAAATTGTGAATTAATGCTTCAACAATTTCAATAGTTAAGGAAGAGCAAACCTGAAGTCCTAGATAAAGAAAAGTAGTCAATTAGGTAGAGCTGTAAATCACGGGCAATCTTCCTGGGTTTTGACAAAGAAAGACAGGAGAAAAGGAACTGATTCTGTACTCCCAGATGGCAAAGAGGCTTGAGTCACTTTGGGGAGGCCTGTCCTTCTTTCAGAGAAGCAGAAAGAGTGTGTAGATGGGAACACTTGTTATAGCTAAATCTTAGAAGCAACCTAAATGACCATCAACCAAGAATGGATAAGAAGACATGTTTTCTTCATACAACAGAGCACTACTTCACTATAAAGGATGAACTTCAGACATATACAGCTAAATAGATGGACCTTGAGACTGTACTCTTTTTTAAAAATGGGGATCGAACCATTGTCCCTCCAGCCACCTAAGCTTTCCCAAACACGCGCTTTAGACCACTGAGCCATTCTGCCGGACCCCGAGACTGTACTCTTAAGTGAAGTAAATTGGGCACACATACATAAATATCACATTCTCTCTGTGGTATGAAAAATTGAAAGAGTAAGTAAGGCTAAGACGAGGGCTTGAAGGAAAGGGAGATTTTTAAAAAGGAAGAAATCCTCATCTTCACTGAAACAGTTCTGCAAGCTGCTACAGAATCAGCATTCTCTAAGCATTCCAGGAGTTCCCGGTCTAGAAAGGCTCCTGTGCAACAGCGTCATCACAGGCTCTGATAACGTAAAGACTGGCTGTGGCAATCCTGTATACCTGCTCGTGATTTATTTTCTATGTAGTATGTGCTTCAAAATATTCCATAAATCTACACATTGTTATCTTGAGTAGAGTGAGGCTCCAACTTCTTCCATTGTAGAAGAACTGTTTATAAGGCAATAAAGTGAGTCTTATACAGTATACCTATGAAAGTTTACAATATGTGTGTTGATGAGTTGTGGACTTACTGCAGTTTGGACAAAGTGAATAAACAAGGCTGTTAACAGTGAAGAGATCCAGAGAACAGCAGCCAGAAAACCTAGCAGCAAATAAACACCAGTAGCCATAACACAACACTGACAGAGTCATCCTAAATTGTTGAGCACAAACTGATATCAGATAGTGAAAGCCTAAAGCAGCAGTGACTCATTTGACATCAGTGACCTATAGTGTCCAGCACAAGCTGGAGCCACAGAGTGATGGTCAGCAGGAGCAGTAACCTGCAACTGGTTATGCCAGTTGTGGTCATTTAGGGCTTCTTTGCTTTGCTGATTTATGATTTCCATTTGGATTGAGCAAAAGAACCCTCAGCTGATTGGCTAGACACGGAGGACATTAGGAAGTTCTTCCTAAACAGTAGAAAATATGCAAGCTGAACATTTACTGCCTTGGCAGAAAAAATTTCCAACTTACTCTTAGTGATTCATTATTGTGACTACTTATTTATCCTTTGCCAAGCAGGAATTGGTAATTTTTCCATTTTCTACTGCTCGTTCATTATTAAATAGTGAAGACAAGAATTATCAGCAATTATCTGTTATATTATGCATTCTTAGGTCGGCCATTTCTTGCACTGCAATTTGCAAATATTTTAAAATATTTATAGCTGGGTGTGGTGGTGCATGCCTGTAATCCCAGTACTCAGAAGGCTGAGGCAGCAGGATTTGTGTGAGTTTGAGACCAATCTGGGCTACAAGAGTGAGCTCAAGTCCAGCCTGAACTGCATAGCAAGACCCTATCTCAAAAAGACAAAAAAATAATAATAATAATTTAAAAATTAAAGAAAACAGACAAAATTTAGAGTAAAAAAATAACTTGTAATTTTGAAGATAATTCAAAGGAGAACAGAAATCAGGCAAACATGACACAATATATGACAAAAAAATAGATCAGGATAATGCATTATAGTACTGACACCATTTTCTTTATAAATTGACTATAAAATATACATATAAAAAGGAAAAGCTTGAAAGTTCTCCAAAATATAAGAAAAATAGTTCTTTATATAAAACGTAATATTCAGTGCAAAGTCTTGTGCTGAATTATCCCACATGCCTGCTACTTGAAAAAAACCTGTGTAATCACAATGTAAAATAGGAGAGGCTGGATTTGGCTCAGAATTTTGGAAGATGCTGCTGGAACCCAGATGCTCACTAAGGCCCACCAGATACTTCCCACCCAGAGTCCAGCAAAAGGTGCTTATAGGTACTTTTGCAGATCCCAGGCCTGGCATCTCCTATGGAAGCCTGCAGTAAATTTCCCTGAAAGAGGCAGGGTTCAGGCCCTCCCAGCTAATCCAAGAGCTCAACAGCAGAAATTTATAGCTCTGAACTCACACACTAAGAAAACAGAGTGGGAACAAATGAATATCCTAATACTGCACCTAGATCATCTAGAAAAGGAAGAGCAAGCCAAACCAAAAGCCCAAAGACTGAAGGAAATTATAAAGATTAGAGCAGAAATTAATTCAGTCAAGACAAAGAAAACAATACAAAGAATTAATGAATCAAGAAGCTGGTTCTTTGAAAGATAAACCACTAGCTAACCTCATTAAAAAGATAAAAGAAAAACTCAAATTCAAACAATAAGAAATGAAGAGGGTGACATTACTACAAACCCAGTGGAGATCCAGAAGATCATAAGTAGCTACTTTGAGAATATTTACTCTCACAGAATTGAATACATAGATGAAATGTACAGATTTCCAGAAAGCTACACTTTACCAAAACTAAATCAAGAAGATATAAGAACTCTCAGTAACACAATAACAGTCAATGAGATACAAAATGTAATTTTAAAACAAACCTACCAACATCGAAAAGTACAGATTCTCTTGCATTCACAATCGAATACTGTAAGAAATGTACAGTAGATTTAATGTCAATACTCCTCAAACAATTCAATGAAATTGAAAAGGAAACAATCCTCCCCAAATCATTCCTGGAGGCAAGTATTATACTGATACCAAAACCAGACAAAGATGCGACTGAAAAAGAGAACTACAGGACAATCTCTCCCATGAACATAGATGCAAATCTCCTCAATAAAATCCTAACAAATACAATATAGAAAATCACTAAGAAGATTATTTTTCATGACTAGGTAGCATTCATCCCAGGAATGCAGGGATAGTTCAGCATACCCAAATCTATAGACGTAATACACTATATCAATAGAGACAAAGCCAAAAACCAAATGATCATTACAGTTGACGCAGGAAAGGCTTTTGACAAAGTCAACACTCATTCATACACAAACTTCCATAGAAAATTGCAATACATGGCCTCTACCTTAATTGGATAAGAGCCATCTCTGACACTCCAACAGCTAACATAATTATGAATCGGGAAAAACTAAAATTATTTACTCTCAGATCTGATACAAGACAAGGATGCCCTATATCACCACTCTCATTTAATGTAGTTCTGGAATCATTAGCTACAACCATTAGACAAGATAGAGAAATGAAAGAAATAAGAATAAGTAAAGAAGAAGTTAAACTATCACTATTTGCAGATGACATGGCAATCTACTTGAAAGGCACAAAAAACTCCACCAAGAAGCTACTAGAATTAATACGCAAATTCAGTAGCATAGCAGGATACAAACTCAACACAGTGAAGTCAATAACTTTCCTCTACACAGATAACAAATACACCAGAAAAGAAATAGGAGAAATAATACCTTTTACAATAACACCAAAGAAAATGATAAACTTAGGAATTAACCTAACAGAAGAAGTAGAAGGACTATTCAGTGAAAACTACAGTACTCTGAAAAAAAGAGATTCTAGAGGATTTCAGAAAATGGAAAGATAGTCCCTGCTTCTGGATAGGAAGAACAAAAATTGTGAACATGGCCATATTCCCTAAATTGTTATACAGATTTAACACAATACCTATCAAAATATCTTCAATGTGTGTACCTCACAGACCTGTAGAAATTATTCCTAAAGTTTATTCAGAACAAGAAATGACCTAGAACAGCAAAGATAAAGATAAAGAAGGAGGCATTGAAATTCCTGACCTAAAATCATACTACAAAGCTAAAGTGATAAAATCCATATGATATCACAAAATATATATATATATATATATGTGTGTGTGTATATATATATATATATATATATGTATATATATATACTTGAAGATCATTAGAACAGATTAGAAGATGTGCAGAAACAAATACAACCACACTCAGCCACCTTACCTTCAACAAAGGGGCCAAACATGGTTACTAGAAGAAAGATAGCCTCTTTAACAAGTGGTGCTGAAAAAACAGGCTATCTACATGCTGAAAACTAAAACTTGACCCAGATCTATCTCCATGCACTAAACTAAAGTGAAAATGCATTAAAGATTTAAATATTAAAAGACAAACACTAAATATCCTGGAAGAGGAAGTGGCAAAAAAAAAAAAAAAAGCACACTTAACACTTGAAAGAAACAACAACTGGGACCTCCTCTGACTGAGAAGTTTTTGCAAAAGAAATTACTAACAGAGTGAAAAGAAAACCTACAAATTTTGAAAAAAAATTAATAACTGTTCAGACAAAGGTCTTCTATCTAGAACTTATAAAGAACTAAAAAAAATTGGGTCCCAAAGTTCAAAGACCCGTTCCAGAAATGGGCATTTGAAATAAACACACACTTCTCAGAGAAAGAAATTCAACAAGCCTATAAATACATGAAGAAATGCTTCATTTTGGTAGCCATTCATGAAATGTAAATTAAAACAGTTAGATACCATCTCACCCCAGAAAGAATGACTATCGTAAAGAAATCCACCAACAACAAGTGGTGGAGGGGCTGTGGGGTAAAGGAACCCTTCTTCACTGCTGGTGGGAATGCAGACTGGTGTAACCATTAAGGAAAGCAGTGTGGAGAAACCTTAAAAAACTAGAAGTCTAAATCCCATTCAATCCACGAAGGCAATTTTCCTTCTGGGAATTTTCCTAGAAGATTTGAAAACATCATGTCAGAGTGATATCTGTGCACCTATGTTTATAGCAGCACAATTTGTGATATCCAAATCTTGGAAACAAATGCCCAAAATGCCCATCACTTAAAGAATGGATGAAAACGATGAGGTGTTCTTACACAATGGAATATTACTCAGCTCTGAAGAATGATAAACTCAAAGCCTTCGTATATAATTTGATTTATCTTGCACATATACTCATAAGTGAAAATAAACCAGACCTATATGTGTAAATATCATATAGTCTTCCTGGTGTAAGAACTCAAAAGAGGAACTAAAAATGAAAAGCCATAACACAGCTCAATGGAAATCAAGAGCTTAACAGTTAAACAATGAAGAGACTGAAAGCAGAAAAGATAGGAAACATGACAGGAGCAAAACCTTGCACTTATATACACAGGATGAATTAGACCATGGTCCTAAGAACCACCAAATGGTTTTTCACATTGAGGATAGCAATGTGTAACACTAAAACTGTGATTGGAATGTCTGTCATTCTGGTTTTTTACATGTGTGAGGCTTCTAATATAATTTCAGTTGTTGCTATATTCTCTCTCAAATAAATGATTGGTTTACAAGAAACCAAAAAAGGGGTATTAAATGAGAGTAAGAGATAAGGAAAAATGCCATAGGTTGACTGGCTACAATTTTTTTTTTTTTTTTTTTTTTGGTGGGACCAGGGTTTGAACTCACGACCTTGCACTTGCCATGCAGGCACTTGTGCCACAGAGCTATCTCCCCAGCCCCTGGCTACAATTTTTATGTGCTTAGGTTTTTAAATTTCTGTGTAAAAATGTGTAACTGCTTTTATCACATTCTATGGAGATTTACTAGAATATCAGTGATTGATGGAAAATACAGATTCCTAGCTATGTCTAAGACATTTGATATTCAAAAAGATAGTAATGTTAAGTTGCAGTACCTATGTTACAGAGTAATAGTATCACTAAACTTCTTTTCTGGAGGGTTAACAACTTAAGTTTGCAGACCAAAAAAAAAAAAATAGAGAAAAAGAAGGGCTATAAGGACAGCCAATATTTTGGCTCTAGCCCTTCAAGGTCATTGAGGACTCAGGACATAAGAGAACCTGTGCTGTAACATCCTATAAGTCAGTGGTGTCCCAAATTTTCTGTTCAAAGAGATTATGGGGCCACAGAGGAATGGGATCAATGATGTATAGTGTGCCTAAGAAGAGTTAGCTGGAGAGAAAATGTTCTGCTAGTGTTTCACAGCAAGCAAACTGGTCAAGCAATGGTCATGACTCATCTAAACAGCCGACAATGCCAACAGTTCTACAAAACACTGTACATGGTTTCACGGTAAATCTTGGGGGAATTTTATTGACCCTGGGAGATACAAAAGTTACATGTTTTGTTGTACAGGTCTTGCTTTAATTTTCCCTTAACCAGCCAGCAGAAGAGTTTAACCATGAGACATAAAAAGGAAAGTTAGATTGGTATGCTGAGCTGTAACAGGCTTTATTCAACAGCTTCTGACATTGCCAGTTCTGCCATTTACCATATGCAATTATGGAATATTGAACTATGTACACATCTACGTTCTCTTAATTCAATAAGAAAAAAATTTTTATACAAATAATGTTTAAAAAAATTGTCATGTCTGCATCCTGTGCTCTGAAGAGCTACTATGAGATTAATAATATGCATCGTATTAACTTCTGGGAATGTACTACAAACATGCTTTAAACCCATTGTATTGTTATTTCTTATTAAAAAGTAAATGAAAATAAAAATATAAAGAAAAAAAGCTTCTTCCATTTTGGCTTAAAATATTACATTAATTTTAATGAGAAAAAATAACAATGAGTCAGTTTCAAAACAGGTTAGTAGGACAGCCATAATAATTGATAGAATGCATATTTTTGTCTTCACAGTAGTTGTTCAGATTACAAGATTCAGATATTAAAATTTATAAAATAAAAAAATTGAATGAAGAAAATAGAGTTTTGGTAAATGGGAACAAGACTAAAGTTGGAAGGAGTGGGGAAAAAGGGGAAGGCTGATAGGGCTGAGAGAGAGTAAGGTGTGTTACATACATGTAGCAGTTCTCCATGATAATCATAATCATTAAGTACTGCAAATATGTACTAATAAAAATAAAATGTTAAGAAAAACCCCCTGCTTTACTGAGTAATAATATCCAATCCAAAAAAAGAATTTTAGAAGATTGGTGCATAGGCTGCTGGCTGGAAGGCCAAATTTGCTGCAAGATGAAATTTGCTCTCAAGACAGTCAGAAGTGATTCATTTCATCTGAAATATCTTATTCAATAATAAGAGTCTATGTAAGCTACAAAATTCACACTAAAAATCATTAGCTATTCCATGCATGAATATTGAACTAGCTGAGAAAGAAATCAGGAAAAAAATCCATTCATAAAATTAAAAATGGATCAAAATTTAAAAATCTGGCTAGGAATCTACCTGACAAAGCAGATAAAAGTTTTCGCAAAAAATTTATAGAATACTGAATAATGAAATCAAGGAAAACACTCAGAATGTGGTAAAAACTCATGTTCATGCATCAGCATAATTAGTTATTATAAACCTAGCTCTGTTGCCTATGGGTATTTATTAACCTGATGAATTCTTATGAAGATTTTAATGGCATTCTAGATAGTCTTTTTATATAGTTTTATATAGTTTTTATATGGTTGTTCATTCTGAACAACTACTATGAAGACAAAAACTACATAAATCACTCCTAAATTTCTAATGGAAAAGCAGATGATCTAGAATGAGAAAAGCAATTCTAAACAAAAGAGTGAGGCTAAAAACATAGCATTACCTGCTTTTTTATTTTTTATTTATTTATTTATTTTTGTCTTTTTGAGATAGGGTCTCGCTATGCAGTTGAGGCTAACCTTGAGCTCACTTCTGTAGCCCAGGCTTGTTTCGAACTCCACCAATCCTCCTACCCCAGCCTCCCAAGTGTTGGGATTACAGGCGTAAGCCACCACGCTCGGCCTGACTCTTATTTTGAACAACCGTTAAATCAGGGGAAAGCGCGAACACAGTCCCCCACTACCACAAATTATGCAGTTGAGTTTCCCACATTTGGGGAAATCGCAGGGGTCAACACATCCAGAGTGCAATGGATAAGTCACGCCCTGGGAAAACCACCTTCGTGATCATGGTATCTCCTCTGCCACATTACCTGCTTTTTAATCATACTACATAGTCCTATGAATGTGAGGAAAATGTGATAACCACTACACTATGGAAATGGACCATAGTCATATTAAGAAAAAGCACTAAGTAAAAAAAAAAAAAAAAACAAGACTGATAATTTAGAAAATATAGGTGCATGGACCAATGCAATGAAATAAGAGACATAGGAATAAATGCATGTGACTACAGTTACCTGCTTCTTGATAAATGAGCGAAAAATATAAACTGGAAAAAGAAAACCTCTATTACACATAATACAGAGAAACCTAGATACTCCTACGTAGAAGTTTAAAACTAGATTTCCATTTCTCATTCTGTACAGAAATAAACTCAAGGGGGCTAGCGAGATAGCTCAGTGTTCTAAAGCACCTGCTTAGGCAAGCTTACACAACTTTAGTGACCAGGATTTGATCCCTGACACCGCATGTTATGCCAGCCCCACCCCCAGGGCAGGCTGAGCTGGCCATGATGTAAATAAATAAATAAATAAATAAATAAATAAATAAATAAAGTTTAAAAAAATTAAAGAGGGAAATAAACTCAAAATAAATCACAGAGCTTAGTATAATCCAATTTTGAAGCCCTTAGAAGAAAACAGGGTGTATTAGTTACTTTTTGCTCGTTGCCAGGACAAATACCCAACACTCAAAATGAAGGAAGGAAAGGTTTATTTAGCTCACAGTTTGTGGAGGTTTCAGTCCATATTCGGTTGGCCCAAGGCTGAGTGGAGCATGGCGGAGAGCATCCAGTTCAAGGCGGCAGAACAGCAGCAAAATGGTGGCAGAGGCAGCCAACCAAACAGGGCAGCAGAGCAGCAGCACCAGCTC
>PVJA010008456.1:0-64421 GCA_004027025.1 Myocastor coypus
TAAGTTTCTGCACTTGTGTGTCTGCCTCAGATGCTACCAATTCAGAGGTTTCATCTGTATAATTCTCATTTTCTTCCATGATAGTGTCTTCTGTATTTGGTTTGGGTGGGCACGGGTCCTGAGATTGCCTCCTACTCCTTGTTGTTATCATTTTGTATGGAAGCGACCTCTGCACTTTGGTGGTGTTATGCTGTGTCTACGGGAGTTTGGTCTGGAGACTCCAAGGTGGTTCTTCTACAGAGGTTCCTGACTCTTGTGTTGGGGCTCTGGCTGCTAGCTTTTGTGAATCCTGGCGGATGTGGTCTATAGGTGAAGGTGGAGCTTTGGGATTGAGTAGTCCTGGTAGGCTCGTGGACCAGATCGGTTGCCAAACGGGCTATTTGATGGGTTCAGTGCTGGAGCTTGGGCTGGAGGGGTTCAAAAAAAAAAAAGGGGGGGGGCGGGGAGGGGAAAGGGAAGGCAGGCCAAGTATCCTGACCCAGCCGGCGCGCCGGCTCAGCTCCCAGGGGTGCTATTTGGGTCTGGGCTGGACCAGGAAGTTAGTCGCGGGAACTCAGAAGCGGGACAGAGGGGCCGGAGGGGTTATAATCCTAAACAGGGCAGCAGGAAAGGCCTCAGTGAGGAGGTGACTTTGGAGTAGAGGACCATGGGAGGGACAGAGGAGCCATAGGATCTGTGGGGAAGAGCAGCGCAGGCAGAGGGAACAGCAGGGGCAAAGCTCAGACACAGAGAGGCCTCCTCCAGCCTCCTCTGCCTGTGATTAACTCCACAGGTGGACAAGTCCAGTGACCTTGGAAAAGTGGCTCCCATGCCAAAGCCTGTGCTCCCTCTCCCTTCCCCTCTGGATGCTACCCCAGGAGCAGAACCCCCTGCCCAAAGGGCTCGGGACCACTTCCCAGGCCCTCCTGACCTTATGCCCAGGTTCATCCTCATAAAATGGCACCATCCAGAGGATGTGACACACCAAGGGCCCATTGCAGGAGGTGGCTGGGACCACTCTGGGCCATGTGAGTGTGAAGCCCAGAGTGGAGACTGGGAAGGGCTGAGGCGCCCTGGGGCAGCATCTCTTTGGGCACGGCATCCTGACCAGGGCTTGGGAAGAATTGGTACCTGGTCTCTGAGATATCAGAAGGGTCTGGGAACCAGGGAAACAGCATGTGGCACTCGATCTGAATGGGAACCCATGGCAGATGTGGGGCTCCATTTGCTTTCTGGTTCTGGGTCCTACGGGTAGGGCAAATGGGCACTGGGCCACTGGGTGCCCTGGCAGGCGAAGTCCTGAATCAGGTGATGCTAGGCCTGAGGGGCTTAGGTTCAAACCCCAGTCTGCCATTTGGTAGCTGTTGGTCCAGGGCTCTACATCACCATGCCTCTGTTTCCTGTTTCTAAAGCGGTGCCTAACTGCATGGTGGAAGGCAGAGGCCGGATAGTAAACCTCATCCTAGTCTGGGTAACTTAGCAAGCTGGTGAGACCCTGTCTCAAAAGACAAAAGGACTGAGGACTTATCTCATTGTGAAGGCCCTGGGTTCAATTCCCAGCAGCACATGCACGCACACATGCGTGTGTGCACGTGCACACACACACACACACACACACACACACACACAAATTGTGTATGACAAGTTATTTAGTAAGGGCAGGCATCAAAGCATTTTATCAATCAATAAATAATGATTCAGGACTTTGTCTACCAGGGCACCCAGTGGCCCAATGATAATTAATAAATGATCAATAAATCAATCCAACTGCAGCATGGCATCAGTGACCTGCTACTCCCACCCCTGGTAGCTCAGATGCAGCGGTCAGTGATGCTAAGTCACTGCTGCCTCCCTCGTGCCTTACAGCCCTGCCATGACTCTCTCATTTGGGATGAAGCCAGGGCTGACAAGACCCTTCCAGGCTTGCCTTGGTCACCTGTCACGCCAGGACCCAAAACACTGTGCCTTGAAGTTGGGGTATAACCAACGCATTATTATCCTTCAAGTCTCAACTCAAATGTCGCCTCCTTCGAGAAGCCCTCCATGGCCACCACTGTACACTGAATCACCCCTTGCAGGCTCCCCTTACTCTACACCTCTACTGTGCTTTCTCTCCTTTAAACTAGTCATCAGTGTCTTACATCCTCCGTTCCACCTATCATTTCTTTGTTTACTGTCTATCTTCCTCTGGCCAGGCTATCAATTTTCTAAGAGCAGGGACTTAACTTTGTTGAAAAACAGCCAAAAATCCTTGGGAGGAAGATAACAAGCCCACACCTCATTTAAGAGGTGTGTTCAAAGACTCATTCTGGAGACAGAGGAAGCAGGGGCAGAGGTGAGAGGGCAGTGAGGTGTGCGTTAGGAAGGGACCACCGGGAAGCAGGGGAGCAGAGATCAGGAGAGGTGATCTGGGGTCACTTAGGCCAGGAAGATGGAGAATCCCAGGCTGAGGACCGGCCAGAGCAGGGGTCCAGAGGTGGCCATGCTGCCTGGTGCAGGTGAGCCAGCGAGAGGAGGCGAGCACAGGACGGTGACCAAGGCCCATGTCACAGGACTGCACAGGCCAGAGTGAGGACTTTGGAGTTTATCTAAGCGGGTCAGGAAGCCACAGAAGGGCTTTGAGCCAGGCACAGTCACACACACACACACACACACACACACACACACACACACAATTCCAGCTACTCCAGGGGGCTGGGGCAGGAGGGTTGTCATTTTGATACCAGCCTGTGCAACTTGTGACACCTTGTCACAAAATAACATTCATAGCCAGGTGTGGTGGCTCACGCCTGTAATCCCAGCACTCGGGAGGCTGAAGCAGGAGGATTGGTGTGAGTTCGTGACCAGCCTGGGCTACAAAAGTGAGCTCAAGGTCAGCCTCAACTGCATAGCAAGACCCTGTCTCAAAAAGACAAAATTCATTTCTATAAAAGACTGAGAATGTAGCCCTGTAACAGAGTGCTTTCTTAGTGTGCATGAGGTCCTGGTTCTATCCCTACCACTCTAAATAAAATAAAATGTAATAGATAGTAATAATAGTGAAAAATAAGTGAAATAATAATAAACAAAATAGTGAAAGAATCTTGAGTGGGAAAGGGTGGGATCTGATTATTGGTTTTCAAGCAGGGCTGGGTCGGGGTGGAGCCCAGCTGGGTGCAGCTGCCTGACAGCCCAGGCATCTGCGTCCCACGTGTTGGGTTCCAGGCAGTTCTGCCCCTGCCCCTGCCCCTGCCCCTGGCTGGAAGGACTTCCTGAGCCTTGGCCTCGTTCTCAGCCGCTGCAGCATGGGTGGCCTCTGGCCTCTGTGTGGTCCTTCACAGGTCCATGCCCTCTCAATGGAAGTCCTTGCAGGGTTGTTGTGAATTATGGCAACGTGGCAGGTAAAAGGCAAACTCCTGGTAATCAATTGCAAATAGCTCTGTTCACTGATAAAAGGATAACAACCCTTTGTAGTTTCTGACTAACATGCTTTTCGTCAGTGAATTGAAGAAGAAAATATTAAGAATTATAGAGATATGGGGCCCGGCAGGATGGCTCAGTGGTCTAAAACGCCTGCTTAGGAAAGCTTAGGCGGCTGCAGGGACCGCGGTTCAATCCCCGGCACCACGGTTCAATCCCCGGCACCACATGCTGCGCCAGCCCTGTCCTCAGGGCAGGCTGAGCCGGCCATAAAAATAAATAAACAAACAAGCAAAGGTTCTGTAACAAGAAAAATAAAATAAAATAATTCTTAAAAAAAAAAAAAAAGTCTAAACGAGTCGGAAGCTCAACCCCAATGGAAAGAACCCTTATTCTGTATTCATGCCGGCTTGCTACCTGACTTGCTTCCTAATTTGCTCCCGATTGAATCAATTTTACCTGAACAGTGATGCTTTTAATCTCATTGACTGACTATGACTTTGTCTCACCTTATGACCACCTAAGCAAGTTCCCCTAGTTTCACCTTAGGTTCACCTTATCACATTGTTTTGCTTTATAAGACCCCTAAAAAAGGACAATTTCCCGGGCAACCCACTAGGTTCCCCTTTCTGTTCCCCTCTTGGACAGAAGCTTTCTTTCCCAATAAATATTCTATTCTAAACCTCTGTCTCGTTCCTAAAATTCATTCTTCAGTTTAGAGAACACAAACTTGTCCGAGTGTCTTTCAGGCTAAAAGATCAGTGTTTCCTCCTGCATCACATCCCCGGGTCTGGGCTGAGATGTGGGGTCCTCTGGGGCATCTCCAGGGCTGTGGGCTCTAGCCTGACACCTGCCAGGCATCTAGGCACTGATGCATTATCCTGCGATGGCAGGACCACCGAGTCCCCAGGAACCTGTGTGGCTGTCTTTGCCAAATCTCCTGTCTCTGATGGGGAAGGCAAACAGGGACAGAGGCCCCCCCACCCTCATCCGGGCGGCGTCTGTCCTGGTTAATGGGAGGCAGCTTTGTTTGCAGAGAGTGAGCCGGCTAAGGGGAGCACCATAAGCCTCTAGAGACGCTTCGACTGACCTAAGCTGAAAGAAATGCATTGGCTCGCTCTAAGCAAAACCACATGGTAAGCGCAGGGATCCTGGGCCTGGGGAACTTTCCTGTACATCAGTGTGCTTGTTCGGCTTACAAACAATGGAAAACCTTATTTAAACTGAATCACGCAAATCAAATTTGTAGATCACCTATTGCTTAAGTGAGTATTTCATAGTGGGGGCAGGCACGGGGTGATAAAAGTGTTAGCTTGGCTTCTCAGCATTTCTCTTGGTCCGTGATATTATTAGCTTAGTCCTCAGGCTGTGTTTCTTTTTTTTTGTTTTCTGGGAGCAAAATGACCGGAGTTACTAGGTCTTAAATGTGTATGTTTCACTGTCAAAAATCCGTATCTTTTCTTATCTCAAGGATTAAGCTCCTCCCCTTCTTTCCCCTTTCCTCCCTCTTCTCCCTTCTCCTTCCTACCCCTCCTCTCCCCTCCCCTTCCCTTCCCTTCTTTTCCAGTACTGGAACAGAACACAGTGCGCGCTAGGAATATATTCCATCTCTAAATTACCCCGCTGGCCCGTTTTAAAATTTTACTTCGTAACGGGGTCGCTCCAGTTTCGGCTGACCTCGAACCTTGATCTCCAACTCATTCTCCAGAACCGCTGGGATTCCGAGTATGCACCACCACACCCCCATTTGAAACAAAATTTGAATGCTTCACTTTCATTGGCCCGCAGTGAGCCAATTGAATCTTTGGGGCGCAGAGATTGTCTTAAACCTTTTGGGTCCTTGTCAAAGGCGCTGAGGGTGCGACAGATCGCTCAGCAGCTCTGGCAGCAGCAGCTCATCGGCGGAGGGGGTGAAGCCGGAGCCCTCGCCAGTGTGATCACATCCCCCAAACCAGTATTTCTTGTTGCAACAACCAGCAAAGAAAATAGGTGCCTGGAAAACCTCGCTCCTGAGACCTGGAGCTTTTGTCCAGGTTCCGCCGAGTGGGTAGGCGTTCCACGCCCGAGGGGCATTGCCTACAAGAGCCTCTTTGTGGGCTGTTGGAAAACACAGCCACGCCCTTCCCACTCCGCCCCCTTCCGGGAAGGGAACCAGCTTTCGGAAAGAGGCCGCTGTCAGCCTCGGCACAACCAGCCCATTGAATCCAAAGGGCAGCCCCGAAGGGAGACAGCTATTACTATCCCAGCTATAGACGGGGAAACTGAGGCTCAGGAACAGGCTGGGGCGCCTGAGGTCGCATACGCAGAGACTGCGGTAGGTTAGCTGGTTCTGGTTCCCGAATTGTGCAAGACTGAAGGAGGGTGGGGTTTGTGAGTCATCTATTTTGACCTGTTGTACACAATGAGTAATTCTTAAGTATGGCTCACCCTCTCATTTGGGGGATTGACCACAAGGCCCTGGAGTGCTAGGATTATAGATGTGCCCCAGGTTATTTCCTAGACACCTACTATGTGCCAAGCCCTGAGTGCAGGACCAGGGAAACAGCACAAAGTGCGGAAGCCAAGACCCTTCCCTTTTGGGGCTGCAGTTCCCAAGAGGAGAGGCCCTAGCACAGCAGATCCTTGTACAACACACTGTCAGAAATCACCTCGTGTTCATGCTGCCAGAAAGAAGAAAAAAAAAAGCAGGCGGTGTGTCTCAGGAGGAGCGGGCACATAGCTGGGGAAAGTGAATCAGCGCAGGGAACGGGGTGGCACCTGCCAGGGGTATTGGAAGAGCCTTAGAGGCTACTACAGAGGCATGGCGTGAAGAGGTGGTGAGGTGGGACAGATAGAGGAGAGACTTGTTTCAGAACTTTTGTTTGTGTGTTTATTTTTTATGGCCTGCTCAGCCTGCCCTTAGGGCAGGGCTGGCGCAGCATGTGGTGCCGGGGATCAAACCACGGTTCCTACGGGTGCCTAAGCTTTCCTAAGCTGGTGCTTTAGACCACTGAGCCATCCTGCTGGGCCCAGAGGAGAGACTTAAAGGTCAAGGATCACCTGGAGTTAGGTGGACCTAGGTGGGGCTTGGAGCTGGGGCCCCCGAGTTGCTGCTGTATGTCCCAGTGGGAGGGCAAACAGGGAAGAAGAGGTAGGTGCAAGGGAGGGCATGCACAGGGCGATGTGATGGTTCTAGAATGTTCTCTGTGTAAGAGAGATTTTTACAAAACCCACCTGGCCCCAGTACAGGAATTTCCAGGACTAGTTCTAGAATCCTTTAAAAGTTAAAATTACAAAATGGTACTTATAGTTTTGCTTCTTCCCTTGCTTGTGCCCAATGCTGATGCTGCACCTGCTAAAAGTTCAGATAAGCCCAAGGATGGGAACAACTTCCCATGTCAGAATGTCCTATTTCTTTTTTTTTTTTTATAAATCTTTTTTATTTATTTATTTATTTATTTATTTCTTGTTTCACAACCTTTGTTTATTTATTCACTCATTTTTATGGCCGGCTCAGCCCACCCCGAGGGCAGGGCTGGCGCAGCATGTGGTGCCTGGGGATCGAACCGCGGTCCCTGAAGCCGCCCAAGGTTTCCCAAGCAGGCGCTTTAGACCACTGAGCCATTCCGCCGGGCCCAGAATGTCCTATTTCTTGTAAGCTGCCCAACTGCAGCCTGATCTGAGTTCCCATCCCCTTTAGATAAGCCTGACCACTAGTTACAAAGATGTAACAAAATTTGCAGAATGCACCCTGGCAGAACATCTGCTGTCCATATTAGGAACCGTCCTTACAGCTCAACTCTAAACTTCCTCGTAGGTATCCCCGCCAATAAATGTACAAAAAACCATTTAAATTAACCAATGCCATTTGCTTTTGTAACCGGGCTTACAAAACTCCTCCTGCCTTTGTCTGTGGGCTTAAATACACTGCCCACACCCTGCTCGGGGCTCTTGGTTCCTGCGCGTTCAGTGAGCCCCACGCATGCTTGGAAAATAAAATCCCCTTGCTTTTTGCATGAGAGAACATCTCTTGGAGTCTTCCTTTGCGCGGTGTGCTTCTCGACCCTAACACTCTGGAGCTACCCTCTCTTGGAACTCTGCTCTCTGTTCTTTTTGTTTGTTTTTGTTTTTTGTCTTTTTTGAGACAGGGTCTCACTATGCAGTTCAGGCTGGCCTTCAGCACACTTTAGTAGCCCAGGCTGGTCCTGAACTCGCACTGATCCTCCTGCCTCAGCCTCCCAAGTGCTGGAATTACAGGTGTGCACCACCGTGTTCAGCATTCTGCTGTCTGTTCTTGGGACTCAGTTACATGGGCCCTGGGGACCTTCTGTTCCCCCACCCTACCCATGCTGAGGACAGAGAGGGAGAGCCAGAGCCTGGCTGGAATCTGCCCTGGCCGCCCCCCCCCCCCCCCGCCCCCAGGGACAGCTCCCCAGCGCCACCACGGTGTCCTCGATGGGAGCCGAGATCTGCAGTGGGGGTGGGGGGGCGGATCCCAGATGGGAAAGAGCGCGTTGGCAGCAGCAGGGACCCAACTCAGGCATGTCTCGTTGCCTGGTTTAGGTGCAGTGCCTGCTCTGTGTGCGCTGAGGATGGGGGGAGGGGACACTTGGCCGGGGGTACCAGGCTGGCTCTGAGAACTGCAGACTCACCGTCCTGCCCCTGCAGCCGGGCGAGGTTCTGCCAGCCTTAGTGCTAAGAAATAATCTCCTCCCCGCGCCCTCCTCTACCTCCTTCCTCTTTTGCGGTACTGAGGACTGAGCCCAGGGTCTTCACACCGAGCTACAACCACAGCCTTTTTTTTTTTTTTTTTTCTTTTCTTTTTTTTTTTTTTACAAGTTTTTAGTTTGAGACAGAGTCTCACTAAAGCACTGCATTGCAGTTCTCCTACCTCAACCTCCCAGAGTGTGGCATTAGGAGCAAGCACCACCCCACTCAGCTACAGAAAGCTTTTCCTACCCCCGTATATTTGCCAGGCCTCATAGCCTCGGGGCCTCCAGGGCAGCCAGGAGAGGTTGAGTCACCCACAACCAGGAAGGGGCAGAGACTGGTGCCAAGGGCAATGGCTGGTGAGGGGAAGGAGACACTGTGGGAAGACAAACTCCACACAGGTTTGTACCTGAAAAAGAATTCCCCCGTCATACCTGCAGCATAGAGGTATACTTTCTTCTGTTCAGTCAAATTCTGTTTTAACATCCTGGCGACCCAATTCTAAATTTATCTTTCTCCTTCCTTCTCTTGATGTTGTTTTTATATCTGTGGTCCATTATTTTGCAATCACATTAAGTTTTTACATTTTTATTGATTTTTCCCCCCTCTTAGTTCAAATTATTTTGATTATAGAAAAGTTACATAAGCAGGATAGTGAACCAGAACACACTTCAGGGAGATTGATCGATTCTCAATATTCTACCTTATTAGCTGGGAGTGGTGGCGCATACCTGTAATCCTGGTGCTCAGGTGGCTAAAGTGGGAAGATCACTAAGAGCTCAAGGCCTGGCCTAAACTGCATTGTGAAACCCTGTCCAAAAAAAAAAAAAATTCTGCCTCATCATGCCTGGGGATGGAGCCAGCTAGGCCAGCTCTCCCGAGAGCAGCTTATTAGGCTGAGAGAGTGTGGCCGGCAGCAGTCTGCCACAGAATACCCAAGGTGGGCTAAGCTATAAGGCCTGAGAATGTATTTGGCTCGTGGTTCCGGAGGCTGAGAAGTCCGGCAGTGTGGCACTGATGTGTGCTGAGGTCCTCCGTGCCCCCGTCACCCCTCCCTCGGAAGACACTGAGAAGAGCAGGGCAGGGAGGGAACAAGGGGGTGAAAGTGATATCTGAGAAAAAGGAAAAAGTGAAACTCCTGACAAGAAAGGTACCTGGGACGAGTTTGTGTTCTGGGACGAGTTTGTGTTCTCTAAAACCAAAGAATTATTTTCAGGAACAAACAGAGGTTATGAGCAGAATATATTGGGAAGAGAAAGCTTTTGTCTAAGAAAGGGGCAGAAGGGCCCAAGTGGGTTGTCCTTGGAAAGCTGTCCCTTTCTGTTCCAGGAACTTTTATAGAATAAAACCATGCAGGTCTTGGGGCCCGGCAGGATGGCTCAGTGGTCTAAAGCGCCTGCTTAGGAAAGCTTAGGCGGCTGCAGGGACCGAGGTTCGATCCCTGGCACCACATGCTGCGCCAGCCCTGCCCTCAGGGCAGGCTGAGCTGGCCATAAAAATAAATCAAGAACAACAACAACAACAACAAAAACCATGCAGGTCTAAAGTGGAGAACAGGGGCCCGGCGGGATGGCTCAGTGGTCTAAAGTGCCTGCTTGGGAAAGCTTAGGCGGCTTCAGGGACCGCGGTTCGATCCTCGGCACCACATGCTGTGCCAGCCCTGCTCTCTAGGCGGGCTGAGCCGGCCATAGAAATGAGTGAATAAACAAACAAAGGTTCTGAAACAAGAAAATAAATAAATAAATAAATTTTAAAAAAAAAGCGATCCATATTATAAAGTGGAGAACATGCCGGGCATGGTGGCTCACACCTGTAATCCCAGCACTCGGGAGGCTGAGACAGGAGGATCAATATGAGTTTGAGACCAGCCTAGGCTACAAAAGTGAGCTCAAGGCCAGCCTGAACTGCATAGCGAGACACTGTCTCAAAAAGACAAAAAATAAATAAATAAATAAATAAAGTGGAGAACATGGGAACTCCTTCAGGTGGGCATGAGGTGGGGCAAACCATGGTCAACCGTTGGGATGATAAGCACCATTGCTCAGGTAAAATTAAGTCCGGGACCAAATGGTGAAGCAAGTCACATAGCAAGCAGGAGTGAATATAAAACAGGACTTTGTCCAGTAGCTAGCTGGTAGCAGCTAGATTAGTGACTCTTCTGGCTGCCTCAAGGGGATGATCAATCTCAGATGCTTATCTTTAAAGGAGGTAAGCATTTGTTTGATCTTTGGTCTCTAGGTCTGGTCCACAGCAGGAGCATCTGTCTCTCTCACAGTTGTAAGGCATCTTCTCTCCTTTGTTATCTCCTTTGAGGGCCTGGAGCTGTCTGACTGCCTATAATATTTCTAAATCAGCTGCCTGCAACAAAAGGGGCTGAGCTTGCTTCTACAACAACACACTCTGGAGAGGAGAGGGCCACTCTGGTGATCCCTCCAGACTATTTGCCTCTGTCCTGTAGCGCTGGGAACTGAATTTCCAGCCTATGCTCTTTGGGGATGTAGTGGGATCACAGCAGCGACCATTAGATTCTGTTAACAGTCTGCAAACTCAAGGGAACTCAACAACAGTTGGATTTAGCTCGGGGGCTGCCAGTCTGAGGTCCTTGTCTTAGGGCACGGTGAGAAGAGGCTGCTATGCGGGGTCCCTCATCCCAGCTACGCAGAGCCCAGAGAGGTGGCCTACCCTGCTCTTGCTTCCCAGTAATTTCTGCTCACACCTGGGGCCCTGGTCATCCTCCCAGGCTGCCAGCAAGTGTGGTCCTCCAAGGTCACCTTCCTGGATAGGAGCTCTGCCTATCCTATGAAGGGACCAGGGAAGAAGAACACTTTTCTTTCATCAGATATCATGCTGACTATGCAGTAGAGCTTGGTCCATAATTCAGATAAAACTCAAGGATAGGCTGCAAAGAGAAGCTTCCTAGAATATGTGCTAGGGAAACCTAAGTCACCGTGGCTTGGAGAGGCCAGGATGGGCGACGGGATTCTAAATAGGGTGCAGGGCCCACAAGAAGGTGATGAGCCACACAGAGATGAGGGAGAGAACCCCACAGAGGATCACTGGTGCTGGGACAGAAGGGTGCTGGGAACATTCTAGAAATTATTATGCCCAGGACCAAGGAAGGACTGCATGGTCATTTTAAACCTGCCTGCACTCCCAGCAGCCAGGAGCACTCACTCCAAAAGCGACTCAGCTCCTGACAGCAGGAATCACTGGACCTATACTACTCCCTCCTGTCCTCTAAGAGGGTCCTGGGGTGCCAGTACACCCAGGAATCTTAGGGACTTCCCAGTGAGGATTGGCCCCAGTGCAGTCCTGTGCATATTTGGACATGGCATGCTCAGGTTCAGCCTAGGAAGAATTTGGGGTTGGCATGGGTTGGGTATGAGCCTGATAAAGATCTGTGCTTAGCTGGGCCTGGTGGCACATGCTTATAATCCCAGCACTTGGGAGGCTGAGGCAGGAGGTTTAATGTGAGTTCAAGACCAGCATGGGCTACAAAAGTGAGCTCAAGGCCAGCCTAAACTGCATAGCAAGACCCTGTCTCAAAAAGACAAAAAAAAAAAAAAAAAAAAAAAAAAAAAAAAAAAAAAAAAAAAAAAAAAAAAAAAAAACAACAACAACAACAAAAAAACCCAAAAAAACCAAAAACCTGTGCTTTAAGGCATAAGACAATGAGGTTCAAAGGTTCAGAATATGAGCTTGGAAAACTGAAATCAGCCCTTACATGTGTTTTGTTTCACTGTCATTTTTTTTTTTCTTTAGACAGGGTGTTGCTATGCCATTCAGGCTGACCTTGAACTCACTAAGTAGTCCAAGCAGGCCTCAAATTTCCAGGGATCCTCCTGCCTCAGTCTCCCAATTGATGGGATTAAAAGCATATGCCACCACATCTGGCTTTCATAATTATTTTGTAAAATCTGAGCCCATCTTTAATGCTGGAAATGTCTCATAAATATTTCTTTTTAAAATTTTTTGGCTGGCTCAGCCTGCCCTCAGGGCAGGGCTGGCGCAGCATGTGGTGCCGGGGATTGAACCGCAGTCCCCGCAGCCGCCCAAGCTTTCCTAAGCAGGCGCTTTAGACCACTGAGCTATCCTGCTGGGCCCCTCATAAATATTTAGATATTTGACATCGATTGAAAATACAGCAGCCATTGGCCAGAACTGTGTTGTGATGTCCTTTAATGATTTTAATTATAATTATTAAAGGCTGTTCATTTTCAGGATCTAGAAGTCTCAGGAGGGAAGCACATAGGAGCATGTCGGAGTCCCTTCCTCATTCTGGTCTCAGCCTAAGAAGTCTAAACTTACAATCCTAAAACCACATTATTGGAATTCCATCAAGTTAATTCCAATCTACCACTCCCAGCCCCATGGCAATAACAAAGACACTAAGGCATATATATATAATCGTTGGGGAGCCAAGGGGCCCTAAGTCCAGCCATGAAGATGGTTTTCCGGAACCAAGAGAGTGATGCCGGGTTGCACTCGGGTTTTATTCATTGGAGAAGGGGGAGTGGCTTGCAAAAGTGAATTGTAGAAAGAAGGTGAGCACTGAAGGGAATTGTGGGAAGAAGGTGAGCACTGAAGGGAACTGTGGGAAGAAGGTGAGCACTGTGAGCTGGGCTAAGCAGGAGGCCTACATTCACCTCCACTGTATTCAGAGATATGCAAAGGAAGTAATTTGCATTATGCTATTGAGATACTATCTAATATTTTGGGAGTCTGGTACTTCAGCTCTGATGTGTCATCTTTCAAGCCCCAGGAAATCATAGCTTCTATCTGAGGCTCAATCCGAGGTGAGCTCCACAGTGTGGTGCATTGGCTTTTTGTCCTTTTGTTGGGGAAACATGTGAGCCATCTTCAAAAATTACCACCAGCACCTTGGCTAGGCCAATATACACTGCCTAATGCCAACTGAAAAGATAATGAGAAGGCCTAGCCAGCTCTGTACATTTCAATATGAGGAAATAGTGTCAGGCTCAGCCAAAATGGAGACAGTCGCTTTTCTCTCAAGGAGAGCTGCTCAGGTGGTCCTCCACAGGGGTGCATGTCTGCAACTCCAGCCCTCGGGAGGTGGAGGCAGGAGGACTACAAGTTCAAGCTCAGCCTGGGCTTCGCAGTGAGATCTTGTCTCAAAAACAATTAACGGGGGGCCCTCAGTAGGGGGCCAAGTGGTGGCCTGTACAGACCCAAGCCAGAAGAAATGCCATGAGGAGGAGGTGGGGTTAGTGGCAGGAGGCGACTAAGCACACGTTTTGGCAAGCAGAGAGGCTGGTATTCAATCCCTGGCCTCACATGCTGAGATGGCCCCACCCTTCAGGCACACTGAGCTGGTGACCCAGTCCAGGCGTGTTGGTACGCACCTGTAATCCCAGTGCTGGGGAAGCTGAAAACAGGAGGGTCATTACGAATTGGAGCTGGGTAGTGAAACCCTGCACAACATTCAAAACAAAACAAAACAATTGATTAAAGCAATTCAAAAGTTACTAGAGGGCATGTGATGACGAGTCTTCCTTCCATCCTCCAGCCTCCAAGATCCCCTCCCCATAGGCGGCCGTGGTGCAAACTCCAGAGGTGTGTTACTCTGGGTTATCTGTCTGTACGCTCTTTCTTCACAAAGGTAGCACACGCAGCGATTTCCCTACATCTTGTCTTCCTCCTTCGGCAAATTTTCCTAGTCATCACTGCACCTGATGGGCTCACATCTGTCCTGCCTCAGCGTACTATCAATTCTTGCCTGGCTCCTTCGTATCTGAGTGCTTAGACTGGTAGGCATGGATGGAGTGTAAAGGACCCGCTGTTCCAGCCACCGGGCACTTGCCCTCTGCTGCCTGCAGTTCCAGATCTTTCCAGCAGAGGGAGAAACCACCCCACTCCCAAGACCACTAAGGGGTCTTCTCCGGGGATCTTTAAGCTTGATGGATCTGGGGAAGAGATGTTATAGCACTAGGCACAGAGACCCTCTTAACTGGTCTGGTATCTGCATATTACCCCTCATGCACCCTCCCTGGGGCCTCTGCTTCCTCTGTTTCTATCACCCCCTGAAGGAAGCCTTGGGCTTGGGGCTCCACCCTAACATCCCCTTCTCTGCTTGTAGAGCCTAGCTCCTCCCTAATGGGGGTGGCTGGAGGCCTCATCCCAAGGGCCTGGAACCGAGATACTGCCATAGGGAAGTGTATAGGGAAAGTGTGTATCCGGGCCAGCATTGCGTGCGCTTGCCCTCCCTCCCTGATGACAGGTAGGGTCCTTCTCCGGCCCCCAGAAGAACTGTGATCCCAACCCCTCCTGCTCTGTGCTCTCCCAGAAGCACCCTGTCCCTGGCCTGTTGCCGGTGGCCCAGGTCCCCACCCCCACAGGCTGCTGGCGATCGGTCGCCTGGAGTCCAGCTGGTGGCCGGGTTAGGGCCACCCCTTCACTAGCCTTGCCCCTCCTTGTGACCCCAATCCCCCGCCAACCACTCAATGGGGCCTTGTTCTCCATCCAGCCCCCAGGACAAAGGTCCCTCTGTCTCAGAAGGTGGAATTGGGGGGGAGAGGGCACCCCCAGCAGGGGGCCATGCGGGAGCCTGTTCAGACCCCAGCCGGAAGGAATGCCCAGAGGAGGGAGTGAGATGGGGAGGCTGGAGCCCAGCACCACTCGGGCTCCTCATCTGGAGTGGGAGGTCACCCATCCCAGGCCTCCTGGCTCCTATGCCCTTGGGAGGAGCATGGACCTGGGGTCTCTGGCTTGGTTCTGGGGAACAGTTCTGGAGTCTCCCCAAGGCAGGATGGGAGGTGCATCCTGGTCCAAAGTACCACAGCTCCCCCACTGGCTGTACCCCTCTGCTTTTTCATTATTCCCTCCCATCCTGACCTGGATCATCTTAGCATCTTTTCACCAGGGACACTTGAACTATGTCACCAGGGACACTTGACCTCAGAGGAAGCTTCATCCTCCTCAGGATTGCCAACAGCCCTCAGGAGCAAAACACACAGAGGAAATCTAAGAAGTAAGGTTGTTACACAGATGCATCACTTTCCTCCATGGCCCTGCTAGACAGAATTCTGCCACTAAGACAGACCCCAGCACCTGTCCTGGTCAAGCTCTCTCTTGAGTTCAGGAAATTGGAGAGAGTCCCTCCCTACTTTGAGGGACCAAGTTCCAACTTGTCCGGCCCTCCCTCCACCTCACCTGAGACTTGTAGACTTGGTTACTCCAGGGAGCTCCGGGTCCCAAGAAGCTGGGGAGGGGGAGGAGCTGTCCCTTTAAGAGAGGAATGCGGTGGAAGAGCCCCTGAGCCTTTGAGACCAGGAGACCGGCTGGTTCTCTACCTGCCCAGGTTTGCTCAGGGCGTGGCAGCTGCGGATAAAGACTCAGGCTTGGCAGCTGCTTTCTCGAGTTCTCCCAGCACCGACTCCTCTACCCAGCCAGGGAGCCGCAGGTGAGCGACTTGGGGTCTTCTCTTCCCAAGACCCCCATGACTCTGTCCCCAAACTCCCCTCCCTGCCCCACCACAGAGCTCTGCTGGGAGATCCTTTACGACCTTTCCCCTCTCGGTCCTGTTCTGGGGACAGGAGGTTAGAGAAAGTCTGTTTTCCACCCCTGAGTGACCTTCCCCCTCACTCTCTGAGAGACTTGCACAGTGGGGTGAGAGTTGGACCCATTTAGTGAGGGGTCAGGACAGCTGGGATGGTGGGGCGCACTAGACCGGAGGCGTCCGAAGGGGACAGAGCTGGGGTCTGGGGAACCTAAATAGATGAGGGAGATTTAGGGGAATGAGTTCCCGAGATTAACAAGAGAGCTTGGAGGGTCCTGGAGAGCCTTTAAAATGGGTAGCCGGTTAGGAGATTAGGGAGCTATAGAGGTGGAGGGTACCAGGAGAGAAAGCACACAGCGGGCTGTTGGTGCAGGTGGTAGAGTTTACCAAGGCAAGAATAAAAAGACAAAAGTTTCTGCAGGTCATAGTCAAGGGAAATGGCAGGCAAATTTCCAAGACAGGAACCACACACACCACGAGGTTGAGAGATTGGGGTTTTGTCAGAGTTTGAGACTGCTGAAAAAGTCTCAGGAGTAAATGGGATTATGTTAAAAATGTCTTTTTCTGGATCATCTAGCGTCTTGTGGGTCCTGCCAGGTACTCACACAGACCCTTCTGCATCCCCCAAAACGGGGCAGTATTCTCCACCATTATTGGAAAATAAAGGGGACAGCAGTGGACAGAGAGCAGAAACAGGCTTTGGGCTGGAGTTGGGACTTCTGTGTCCAGGAAGGAACAGAGGTGGGTGGACAGAGAGCCCCCAGCATGGGCCGCTTCTTCTTGGAGCCAACTATGGTCCTTCAGAAATAGATAGAGGCCCCTGCAGGGGGAGAGCCAGAGAGGGCAGCTTCCACATGGCCTGGCCTACAAACCCTTGGGCAGAGATGGGGGCGTGGCCAGGACATCCTTCACCTCCTGATCTCAGATACTCCTGGTCTCATGGGAGTGGGGGAAGCAAGGCCTCCCAGGCCAGGGGACTCCTAGAGGTTCCCATGGAGAGACACTGAAGAAATGAGCTGTAAGGGTCACTAGGTGACAGCACAGGGTGTCAAGTGGAATTAGCTGGGACAGGGCAGTTTTCAACAGCAATGATGCTCCCATTTCACCAAGCTGGGCTCAGAGTGAATCAGAGTTTATTGCTGATAACAGGCTTGCCTGGGCTTGGGCTCCACATGCACTGAGTTGACGGCTAATGTTGGGGTCACCATGTGCAAACAGAGCCTCCCAAGGCAGCTTTAGAGGACAGGCTGGCCCCTGCCTACTGCCCACCCATTCCAGCTGTCCCCACGCCTTCCGGGGGCCCTAGATACCTGCGTAATGCTCTCTAAAGCCTCAGGCCCTCTTCCTGCAAAAGACAGTTGCTCTTACTCTAGGGGCTGAGGCAAGAGGATTGCTTTGAGTTCAAAGCCAGTCTGCGCTGCATAGCGAGACACTGTCTTAAAAAAAAAAAAAAAAAAAAAAAGTTGCTCAAAGCAGTCGTGGGTCCAGTGTGCCTGCAAATTTGTAGGACACACCTGTACCATGGCGGCTGGCAGGACCATCCCCTATCAGATATGGGATTTGCATTGATGAAATGTGGACCAGGACACTGGCTGTGGTGACACAGGGCTATAATTGCAGCAGTCTGGGAGGCTCAGGCAGGGGGATCAGAGGTTTGAGGCCAGCCTGTGCAATTTAGTGGCTTATGTCAAAGTAAAAAATTAAAAGGGGCTTGAGATGTGTAGCTCAGTGTAAAGGCTCTACCTCCAGTACTTTGGAAGGAAGGAAGGAATTTTTTTTTTTTTTTTTTTTTTTTTTTTTGTCTTTTTTGAGACAGGGTCTCGCTATGCGGTTCAGGCTAGCCTTAAACTCACTTTTGTAGCCCAGGCTGATCTCGAACTCGCACTGATCCTCCTGCCTCAGCCTCCCGAGTGCTGGGATTACAGGCGTGCGCCACCACGCCCGGCAGGAATTTAAAAAGGGAAGAAAGAAAAAGAAGGAAATGGGGATGGGACAGATAACCTCAGTGCCTGCTGGGAACAGAATGGATGAAAACATAGCAAGGTCATAGCGGTGTCCCAGGCTGGGGAGCTGGGCAAGTGTTAGCTTTTGCTATCGCTATCGTGAGACTGAGACACCGTGTGCCTGTGGCAGTGGGGCAGGTGTGGGGAGCAGGCAGGAGAAGCCGAGGGGCCAGGGAGCTTCTGCAGACAGCCTGCACAGAGGGGGGCAGCATGGCTACCGGGCCAGGACAAGGTAAAGGCGCTCTGTGTACCAGGCAGGCCTCCCCAGGGAAAGTGTAGGGTGGCAGTTTGGCAAGGCCGGGGGTAGGGCCAGGGGTGGGTGGGGGGCAGGCCAGAGTCTCAGGGAATATGGGCTTGGGCTGGGTCATTCTAGAGTTAGGACCAGGGTCAGAGCCTGGTTAGGACTACGACCTGGAGAGGGTCAGGGGTAGAGCTGATGGGCAGGGACAGGGTGGGACGAAGATGGAGTTGTGGTTGCAGCCTGGCTCCTCCTGGACCCTTGCCCTCTGTCCCAGCCTGGCATTAGCTCCTTCCCACCCTGTCTCCAAAGTCTGGGCAGAGCCGGGCAGGCCCCAAATTGCCTATGCGGACACTCCCCAGAACCCGGGCCTCCTGCCACCTGGCTCCCAACACCCCGAGGCCCTAGCCGGTCTGAGTTAGGCGCAGCCACTAGGGAGCCCGTTGTGGCTGACATCCTCTTCCTAGCCAAGGGGTCCTGGCAGTGATGTTCACATCTTCAAGCCCCAGTTTCCCCATCTCACTCACGGGGATGACAGCGGGCAGTGCCTTCCTCACTCAGGTACCAGAGCTGTTCAGGTTGGTGCCACAGCTGCCCCTCCTGCGGCCCAAATCCTCTCTCGGTCCCACTTGACTTCAGGGCTCTCTCTTCCTTCAGCGTCACTCTCCTGCACTGACTCTGGGTTGTGCTCTATGGGTGTAGAGTGGGGGTAGGATGTGGCAGCCAGAAGCGCAAGGCCTGGTACCCTGGCGGCCTTGCTAAGGGCCCTGTCCCCCCCGCTCTAGGGCAGTGCTGTGACATGCAGAAGGTGGCCCTGAGTCTGCTGGTCTTCCTGGCCGGTGAGTATGTGGCCTCCACGATGCCTTTTCCCCTGGGCCCCAACTAGGCGGTGCCAGGCAGTGTGCGCCCACACTTCCCCATGCCTCTCTAAGGTGGTGGTGGGTGCCTATTGGGGCCAGCATCCCCTCAAGTATAGGAAGCATCCCCCTCATGCTTTTAAGGGACACATAAGCACAAGGCGTCTTATAACCATGGCTCACACAGCTAGGAAAGGTCACCATCTGTCCCATTCTCTTGTATGTCTAATGACATAGAGGAGAGAAGGCTCCAGGGTTCCTTTCAGAACTCCAAGCGAAGTGGTGATGTAGCAACTGACTGGAACACTTTGCTCACTTGTAAACATGAGAAGAATAACAGCACCTTCTTACAGATCTTGTAAGGGTCAAACACCGTATTTGAGAAGCACTCAGAAGAGTGCCTAGCTTGGAATCAGCACACGTGGGTGCTGTCAATAGAGTTAGAAATGATTAATCTCCCTTTCAGAGCACTCAGGCCCAAACCGGAGGCAGCACAGAGCCTTGAGGTAGAGTGGACCATTGCCCTTTGCTTTCTTTCTTCCTGTTGTATTGGACAACACTGGGAGTGCAATTGGGCAGTGGTGTAAAGTGGCATTTTTATATGAAGTGTGTTCAAGTTGATGGCTGGGAGCCTGGCGGAGGGGTAGTGGAATGGTGAGCCAACTCGGGGACAGGCAGAGTGGACTCTGGGTACAGCTGGTGTGGGGAAGAGAGCCCCGGGAACAGGGGCCACCTGTCATCTGGGTGGGACAAGTGCTCTGCTAGTGCAGAGGCCTGGATCAGCCATGTGGCTAGGAATATTCAACCAAATGCTAGGCAAAACCACTAGAAACCGTTTCTGGAGAAGCCAGAACATTGGCGCAACTCAAACATGTGGGGCTGGGAGGGGTGAGTCTCTGTCTGCGTGGTGCTGACTGAGGCAGCCAGGCTGGGGCAGGACCTCTGTGCCCACAGGAGGTGACAGCTGTCCCCAGGGTGCCCAGGAGAGGTGTGAGGCTCTGTGGGCCCTGCTCAAGAGCTCTGGCGGGACCAGAATCACCATATCCCCCCTTTTCTGCTTTTCCCTCCCCCAGGCCTGCCCGCTCTGGATGCCAATGACCCAGAAGGTGAGCTGGAGGTGCCCCACTTGACATTCTCCCTGGGCCCCCTGCAGTGAGCGGCTATCCTGGATCCATGTTCTTTTCTCTCTCTCTCTGCAGATAAGAACAGTCCCTTCTACTATGGTGAGCACCTGGTCTTTGTCGACTCTACCTCACACACCATTCTGAACCAGCGGTGCCACGAGGGGCTGGCAGAGGCTATGACATGGGTGATCCAGAGGCCCGAACAGGAAGGGGCTAAAAGGAGGGCGCGGAACCATAGAATTGGTGGATTAGAGGAACAAAAGATGACAGACAGGCCCAGGGAAGGCCTCTAAGCCAGCAAGGCAGCTGAACACAGGCAGGAAGTGAGGACGGTCTGGTCTATAGAAGCCATCACGTTCAGCCAATCACTGGGAGAAGGGCGGGCAGGAGACAGCTTCCTGGAAGAGGGGAGCGATTCAACCCAAAGTACGGTTCTGCCTCCAGGGTCCAGTGAACCGAGCCTTGCTCCTGCTCCCCCACCCTCACCTCTAGTACTGTTTGCCTTCCTGCTGTTCCTGACTAGCCCTGTGGGCCTCCTGCTGGTCTTCAGGCGCAGCACACAACTGCAGCTATCGGTCTTGTGCACGCACATTTCCTTTCACCCCCCCCACCTCCTGCAGATATCTGATTGTCATAGCTTCCTCAGAGCGTCCTTCCCTGATCACTCCCCCACCCCAAGGGCTGCCCGCGGCTGTCCATCCCTCGCCCTGGCTATTTTCCTTCATACCCCTTATCTCCACCTGACCCACCCACACAGGTCTTGCTCAGGTGGAGTCATCCAGACCATGTGCACCACTGCGGCTGGGGTTCTGGTTTGCTCTCTTACTACTACATCCCAGAGCCTGTTATACCCTAGATGTTCACTATACATCAACCAGGTGGACAAGGGAGTGGGGCAGGGAGAACCTGGGTTGGCCTTAACGTCCCCTTTGCTCTTCTCCCAGACTGGCACAGGCTCCGGGTCGGTGGGATGGTTTGTGCAGCGATTCTGTGTGCCCTGGGCTTCATTGTTCTCTTGAGTGAGTGCAGGAGCTGTTGGGGGCAGGGGGCGGGGCTGGAGGGGCTGTGTGTCCCCTCCTCTGAACTTCCCTACCCCCAACAGGTGGGAAATGCAAGTGCAAGTTCAGCCAGAAGCCCAGGTAAGATATGTCCCAGGCACGCCTGCCTTGCACAGCACTTTCCAGGGTGACAGTTAAGTCTCACAGAGAGAGCACAGGCTTCTGGTCTCCGACACTATAATTTCTCAGGTTTATTTTTCATAGCTAATGATCCCAGAGGGTCCCAAATTTTGAAGCCCAAGAGTCCACTAGTGTTACACAAACCAACACCAGAAAGACAGCCAGCAAGCCATGTCTGGGCAGGCCTCACTGTCTCTAGCCCGGAGGGCCAGGACAATCAGGGTGGATATGGATCTCACCTATTTTTATTTCCTCAGTCATCATCCAGTGGATGCTCCTCCTCTCATCACTCCAGGTAAGACAGGTAGCACAGAGGGTGAGGGTATGCGTGTGTGTGTGTGTGTGTGTGTGTGTGTGTGTGTGTGTGTGTGCTGGGCAGAAAAGGCTCTGGCTGCTCTCAGCTGACCCATCCCCTCTCCCAGGCTCTGCTCACAACTGCTGAGGACCAGCCAACCAAAAGAGCACCCAGAGCTTCTACTCCTGCATGCTGGCTTTGTATGGGATCCTGGCCCCCAGGGTGGCACCTTTCTTCTCCTCAGATGCCTCCCCAGGCCTCCACCTTACCTCCCATGGAAGGTGACTCTGTGTTCGGGGTTTGATATAAAATGATCTTGCCTCTGGTCAAGGTGGCCACAAGGCTCTCTGTACATGCACCGGGGTTAGGGTTGGCGTGGGTGGAGGTGGGTGCCCACAGAGGGTGGCACAGCAGCTGGGAGCTGATTGTCTGGTTGTGAAAATGCCAGGGCCCCAGGGCCTGGCAGAGCTCACAGGGCCTGCTCCTTTCCTCCATAGTCAGAGGAGTCCTGTGCAGCTGAGGTAGTTCTAGTGGCACATGGAAAACAATTTTGTGAGTGAGAGCCCTAACTGGATGGATTTCTGGGGTATCCCAAAAAACAAGGCTGTAGGCTCAGCCTACCATTCTGGGAGTGCAAGGTGGTTTGACTAGGACAGTGAAGACCTCTATGGCCTTCTCACGCCCTGGAGACTCCACTTTAGTATGAAGTCTTTCCAAGTACCCACATGCCCTTTGTGAGACCTCTGTATCCCCTGATACCCCTGATAATACACAGCAGCCATAGAGCGTGAGATTCTCCACTGTGCCTCAAGTTCCCTGGAGAACTCCCCAATAGCCAATAATGCACCGGAAATGTTCCCATGAACCGCCGCCATAAAATTACCAAAACGCTCCAAAACACCTGCAAATATCTCCTATAATGCCCTTAAAACATAACCTGGAGGGGCCTGGTAGGATGGCTCAGTGGTCTAAAGCGCTTGCTTAGGAAAAGCTTGGGCAGCTGCAGGGACCGTGGATCGATCCCCGGCACCACATGCTGCGCCAGCCCTGCCCTGAGGGCAGGCTGAGCCGGCCATAAAAATAAATAAAGAAATAAACAAAAGTTGTGAAACAAGAAAAAAATAAAATAAAATAAAAAATTCTAAAAAAAACCCCAAAAAACAACAACAAAAAAACCCATAACCTGGAAAAGTCGCGTGGTGGCGCACGCCTGTAATCCCAGCACTCGGGAGGCTGAGGCAGGAGAATCGATGCGAGTTCGAGACCAGCCTGGGCTACAAAAGTGAGCTCAAGGCCAGCCTGAACTGCCCAGTGAGACTCTGTCTCAAAAAGACAAAAAAACAAACAAAACAAAACAAAAAACCCTGGAAAAAAGGACTCACAATAAATCTATGATCTCTTCTCTAATCATACCTTAGCTCTCTAAGAGCCCAAGAGGACCCCACCCTCCCCCACCCTCCTATAACCCAAGCTCACAGTCCTTAGGGACGCCTCCCCGCCATCTTCTTCTGAACACCATCTTCACCTCAGGCCATTCACAAAATCCCCAATGAGCCTACAGCAAGGCAAGGGGTAGGGCGGGTGCACAGTGCATTTATTCAGCTCTCACACCTAGGCCCTGGTGTCCTTTTGGAAGCAGATACCAGGGGCTTCCTGCAACTTGTTTGGATTTGGGCCTTTTCCTTATCGGCCACCCACCCACCCACGCACACATGGGGGTTGGAATCTCAGGGGAGCAGCTTCTGGCAGCACACATGCGCACAAGCAGCAGAGGGAATGACGTCAGTAGGGAAAAGGACTCTGCGGCTGTGATGTCATGGAGGTGGGCACTTCCCTCATTAACGCGATTGGTTAAGATGAGTTTGAAGGGGAAAGATTTGCTCTCATCTCAACTTCCACAGGGAGCAGGGAGGTGGGAAGACGTGCAGCTGATATCCTCTCAGTGCTTGCGCTCTGCTCATCCCCTTCCCTTGATTTCTGTATTCCCGCTCCCTGTGGTGCCTGGCCTGAGCTTCCCAAGTTACTTGGGATGCTGTCCCACGTTGGAAGGTCCACTTAGAAGGGCGGCAGCAGTGATCTTCCATTTACCCCAGCCTGGACATGTGGCTGGTGAGCTTGCCCTTTGCTGCTCAGTATCTCAGATACTGGGGCCAGGAGGCTGGGTAAAAGGAAATCCCCACGCCCGAGGCTCCCCATGCCAGCCCCCAGCCACGTCCAAAGTCCTGTCTAGTTTCAGGCACTGAGGTCCAGCTCATGATGCTGGTAGATCTGTGTAGGACCCTTGAAACAAGCTGCAAATAGGAAGCGTCTTCCGGCCACCGTGACGTGGGCAAAGGCACGGGGGGCCACCAAGGCCGGGGGCCCCAGCTCTTGCAGTGGCTCCAAGAGCCCTTTGTCTGACTCAAGGCGAAAGACTTGGCTGAAGGCAAAGTCGCTCCCCAGGATGGCCAGCAGGTCCCTGGCGATGAGCAGCGGCTGGAATACGTGGGTGCCGCGTGAGGGAAGTTTTTGCAGCAGGCGGAACATGGACCCATCCCAGCGCATGACCTGGGGGGGGGGGGCAGGGCAGCTAGTTAGGACCAGGGTTCAGGGGGCCCAGGCCTGCCTGTCTTCCTCTAGGTTCGGGAGGACTTGGAACAGCTTGGAAATGGGCCTCCAGGGGCCCCGAATCCTGCAGCATTTTTAACTATATATGTCACCATCTGTGGCTGGGGGATGTAGCTCGGTGGTAGAGCACTTGCTTAGCCTGTTCAAGGCTCTAGGTTCAATCCCCCAGTAGCCTCCCAAAACAAAAATTAATGTCACCACCCAGCTGTTCAGCCCACAAATTCAGAGTTATACTTGAGCCTTCTCTTTCTCACAGCATATATAGAAGAGTCACAGTACGATCTGTTGGCTTTACCTACAATAGTGACAGCATTTCTTCATCTCTTCAGTTCACACTTTGGCCCACCCTCCACCCTCTCCTGCCTCCTTCCTACACCCATCCCTGTGCCCATTCTGTTCCCCTCCAGAATTCTTTCAGACTTCAAACTCTTCCTGTAGCTGTACCTCACTTGCTGGGAATGGGGGTGGCACAGGATGGGCAGGGCCTATCACCCAGGCTGTCAGTCCTGGGGTCTGGAGTCTGGGGTCTGATGTCAGGGTGGGGAGGGGTGAGGCTTTGGTTTAACAGTCTGGTATGTGTCAAGAGTTACTGAGCCAGCCGGGCATGGTGGCTCACGCCTGTAATCCCAGCACTCGGGAGGCTGAGGCAGGAGGATTGGTGCAAGTTCGAGACCAGCCTGGGCTACAAAAGTGAGCTCAAGGCCAGCCTCAACTGCATAGCGAGACCCTGTCTCAAAAAGACAAAAAAAAAAAAAAAAAAAAGAGTTACAGAGCCAGAGCTGATGTGTGTGTAAGGGTGTAGAATCAGCCTTGGAAGCAGAGTCAGTACTGGGACCTGGAGAGTGGCTTAGAGTCAGCTAGACTTGAGCGGGTCATAACGCTGGAATCCAGGTTGGAAAGGTCAGAATTCAAAGGTCAGCATGTGAGACCAGATCAGAGATTAGAAGTTAGTGCGCCCCAAAGACTCAGTGCTGAAATGCCCCTCATGGCGGGGGAGGTTATTGCCTCACCATGGAGTCCCCAATGTAGCGTGTCAGGCACAGGAACACGTCCCCACCAGCCTGGAAGTGACGTGTGGCATAGACGTCCTCGGCCTCAGGGATGTCTGTGCGCCTCTCAAAGCGGCCACCAACCCAGTGGAAGAGCACGGGGCGCTGGGAGGCAGAGGCCAGTAGCAGGTGGGGGCGGCCGTCCAGCTCCAGGACCTCAGCATCTGTGTCCCGGTGCCAGGCGTGCAGGCTCTGGCGCGGGTAGAAGCCGGGCCCGTCGCGACAGAGCAGCGTGGTGCTGCCTGCCTTGGAGGCATCGGCCACCACGAAGCAGGGCTGTTCATCCAGCCACAGGATCTCAGCATCGTTGGGCCTCAGAAGCCGCCCAGGGGCTAGGGCCTGCAGCGGGGCCAGGCGCAGGTCGGGGTTGGGCCTTGCCCACAGCTGCGAGCCTCCCCACAGGCGGGCGGCCAGCACGAAGAGGCGCGTGCCCAGCACCAGCGGCTTGCAGGACACCACCGAGGGCGCTGTGGGCAGCGGGAGGCGGTCAGGCCTTCAGGCAGGCTGGGGACAGGCAAGAGGGGACGCAAGGGGGCTCACCTGACAGCTCCTCTTCAGGCCGGAAGTGCTGCAGGCTGTAGTCCCAGGCGAGGATCAGGCAGCGGCCCGCGAAGGGCTGTGCTAGCATGACGTGGGGCTCCCCCTGGTAGGAGAAGGGCTCCACACCCAGGGCCGACTCCCGGACTGTCTGGAACCAGGACAGCTCTGGGGATGGCAGGGGAGAGTTAGGCAGGCCCAGGCGACTCCAAAGTCCACATGCATCCTTAGTTTACCTGTCTCTGCCACCAGGGCCATTCATGGTGTTCAACTTGTAAGGTTATATAACAACAACAACAACAAATCCTTTTAAGCTATAGATACCTTGACTCACAATGTGAGTTGCATTTTCTAAGCTGTTTGGCAACATTAAATAATCCCTCAGAAATAGCATGTTTAATTTTTTGGTGGCGCAGATTGAACCCAGGGCCTTTGCACTGAATTACATCCCCCAGTGCCTTTTGAGTTTTCATTTTGAGACAAGACCTCACTAAGTTGCTAAGTTGCTGAGGCTGGCTTTGAACTTGAACTCCCCTTTCCTCCCTCTTTACCGACACTCATTTAACTTGACAGCGTTCTTGTGAGGTGTACTGTGTTACGGTTTCTATAGGTGAGGAAGCCGAGGCTAAGTGCAGAAGTACAACTTGCTTGTGTGAAGGCGGCCTATCCTGGACTTGTGCTCCTGCCCTCCTTTCTCACAGGATGATGCACGGGGCTGCTACAGCCCAATCTCAACCATGCAAACGAGGACATTGCCCAGGAGCTGTCCCACCCACCTGCACAGCTCATCTTGGTCCCCATCTGTCTTTCCTACCCTCACTTGTGGTATTTTGAGCCTCTCTGTTAGAACAGCTTAGCTTCCACAGCACCTGGCTTCCAAAGTCCTGCAAAGTGAAGCCCCTGCTGTCTGTGACTTTCCGGGGTCCCTCTCTTCCCTCATTCTCCCTAGACCCCTGCTTTGCTTTGATCATCGAATAGGACAAGCCCCTGGCTGCCTCAGGGCCTCGGCTTATGCTCCTCCCTCTCTACTGAGCGTTCCTCCTTGTCTTTTTCTGCTAGCTAAATGTAGGCTGAATGCGCCCTCTTCAGAGAAGCCTTCTCTGAGCCCTGTAACAGAGGACTTCCTCTTAACATCTCCTCACTTCCTGTATTTATCACAACGTGGAGCATGTACTTACTTGGACCACATTTTAGGTAGCGTCTGCCACCCGAACCTTCCAGAACCGGAAATCATGGGACTCAGGATTTTGGTCGCCAGTACACCCATTGCCTCTTGTAGGGCTGTGTATAGTGTGGACCTCGCTGAACATTTCTTCCTGTTTTTTTTTTTTTTTTTTTTTTTGTATTTTAGGGAAGAATCTACAGGGTCTCACTACTAGATCAGACTGGCAGTAATCTGCCTTATTACAGCCTCCCAAGAGCTGGGATTACAGGTGCATGATACCACGTCAAGTCTCAGTTGCCATTCAGGGTGCTCCCTGGGGTGGGGCCTGCACTGCAGGCCTGCGGGTCGAACCACTGGCCCCTGAGCCTGCTAGCAGGTGCTTTAATCTGCTCGAGCGATTTGGCTGGCCCTCACTGAATGTTTCTTGAATAACTCAAGAATGACCTCTAGGCTGGGGGTATAGCTCAGTGGGAGAGTGCTCGCCTAGCATTGAGAGGCCCTTGACACATCTCCCCCACCCCAGCAAAAGCAAACAGTGAGTCTGGAGTTAAATCTCCCATTCTGTAAGTTCCACAGACCAAAAATGGTTTACATTCATATGTCTCATACATAGATAACGATTACTACTGCAATTGAACCTGGATCTTCTCACTTAGCCACATCCTCAGCCCCTTTTCCCTTCTATTTCGAGACAGAGTCTTGCTAAGTCACCCAGGCTGGGCTCAAATTTGCACTCCCAGAGTGCTGGGATTACAGGCATGCATCACCACATCCAGCTACTATTGTCACTTTATTAATAGAATCTGTGCCAAGCCCTCCAAGGCCAAGCCTTCCTGACCCCCAGCTCTGTGTGGCCCTGGCTGTGCCTCTGAGAGCACATGGCTCCCTCTGCCCTGGTCTGACCCCTCTGTCTGTGCCTCTCCTATGCCAGCTTGGATCATCCTGGATGGTCACTATCCTGGGTGTCCCACTTTCTCTGGACCAGGGGCTTTGTGAGGGGCTGTGTTCCCCACAGCTATTCTCTCTGCACTGCTCTGCACCCAACAAGGTACCAAAATGCTTTTATGGAAAATCAGAAGGAAAGTACATATAACAGTGACATGGCACATGCAGATCCCAGCACAACTGCACGTAGGAAGAATTTTGAAGTAGTTAGCTTGAGATCAGCAAGGGGGAACATTTAAGGGCCTCTTGTCCCAGGTACTGTGTCATATGCTGTTCAGGCAATGGGTACATCATTCAATCCTCACAGCAACCCTCGTCACTGTTTATTACGCCCATTTTACAGATGAGGAAACTGAGGTTGGTAATGCTGTGTGCTTCAAGGTCTCTCTGCCACGAAGTGGCAGGGCTGGGGGTGAGCTAAAGTGCTGCAGCCCTGGTAGCCTTTTCTCTGCTTTCCTGGTTTCCTCTGGGACCCTTGCTGTCCCTCCCACTCCGCTGGGAAAGCCCCCACCTATTCCTCTGCACTTGAACATCTTTGGGTCCAGCTGTCGGAGCTGCATGTGGGTCAGGGCAGTGGGGCCTGCGCAGTCCCCAGTTCCCACGCTGGCGTTCACGGTGGGCATCCACTGCAGCAGCCAGAGCACGCGGCAGTCACACTGGAACGGGTTCCCTCGGAGGTCCCTGGGACAAGAGGCCAAGGAGGGGCTCCAACCTGGCCTTCGCCTCTTGGGGCCCTGTTTCCAGGCTCCTCCCTAGGCAAAGGTCTAGGATAGCACCCCAGGGTGGAGGAGAAATAGGTGCGAGTCTTCACCAACTCACTCCTGGGCTGACCCAAAGTAGGCCCAGGTGACATCCCCAACTGCGAGCCCCTTTGAGCCTTACACGTGAGTCAGGGTCTCCAGACCTCGGAACAGGAACCTGGGGAGGGCTTCCAGGTGGTTACTGGCCAAGCTTCTGGGGCAGAGAGGAAAAGGAAGGTCAGCAGTTGCCAGCACACACTGCATCCTTGGGGCTGGAGGTGGGGCGACTGGTGGGTGGGGCGACTGGTGGGCGGGGCGACTGGTGGGCGGGGCGACTGGTGGGCCGGGTCACCGCAGCACGCACAGGTGTGTGAGCGAGCGAAGTCCTCTGAGTGCGTTCTTAGAGATGGAACCAATCTTGTTGTCCTCGATGAAGCTGTACAGGCAAAGTGGGAGGAGGAGGAGCATCACAGTGCTTGCGGGGCTCATTTCCTGGAACCCACGAGGCACCCCTCGTGGGGGCGCTGCCCCTCACCCCACTGCCTTGATTAACCCCAGAGAAAACCTGGTTCCCTGGCTCCCAGCCCACGGTCCCAGGAGCTAAGAACCTGCCCTACAATCATTGCCAGCCTCACTGCGAATGCTGCTGCCATTGTCACTGTCATCTCACCTGCACTTCTTTTTTTTTATTTTATTTTATTTTTCTTGTTTCAGAACCTTTGTTTATTCACTCATTTTCATGGCCGGCTCAGCCCACTCCAAGGGCAAGGCTGGCGCAGCATGTGGTGCCGGGGATCGAACCGCGGTCCCTGAAGCCGCCCAAGTTTTCCCAAGCAGGGGCTTTAGACCACTGAGCCATCCCGCCGGGCCCTCACCTGCACTTCTATCACCATTGCCAATCCCTGTACCAATAGCTGTCACTATTCCCAGAGTCACCAATGTCACCACCTCTTGGGCTGTCAACTCTATCAAGGGCGACAACCATCCCCAACGCAACTTTCTTGATTAGCACCAAAAGATTACCACCATCGCCCCCAGCCCCGCCACCAATATCACAAACCACACACCAATTATTCCCGATTCCCCACGTCACTAACTCCTGACCCAAAGATTTTATCACCAATAGTGCCGTAACTGTTGGGTCCATCATCTTTTTCTTCCTCTTTCCCTCTCTCCCTCCCTTTGCAGCACTTGGGATTGAATTCAAGGCCTTCCCATTGAGCTACATCCCCAGATCTTTAAAATGTTCTCTTTAGTCCTTGTCGGGATCGAGTCTCTACCTACCCGGCTCCAGGACCCACAGAGAGACCCCTGCTGCCTCTCCCAGCCCCAGGCCTCACTCACAGGTACTGCAGGTGGGACAGGCCAGCGAACGCATCATCCTCAATCGTGGAGAAGGAGTTGAATGTGAAGAGGCTGGCCAGGGAGCAAGGCAGAGAAGGTTCTAGAGCTGGGGGAGCTTGCTCGACAGTCCAACCCTGCCCCGCCCTCAGCCCTCACAGGCAGGCACACCTGCTTGCACGTGGGCCTGAGAGTGCGCACAGGTGCAGATACTTTCCCACACTTCTGTGCTCTTAGCCTCGCACATGCAAGGACCTGGCCTGGCCATTGCCAGGCTCCATACACACGTGCCCCCCACGCCCTGCAGCTGGGTCGGCCCAGCCAGGCTGTACTCACAGCAGGTGCAGGGATGGTGTCCTCAGAAAGCTGCCAGCCTTCAGCTGGGGGACTCCGGTCCTGACAAGTGAGCTGGGGATGTGCATGGGCAGGAGCAGGTGAGGAGAAAACCTCTCCCACCAGCGATCTGGTCTTGAACAGGCCCCTCTGCTCTCTGGGATCCCGTGACCTGAGCCAGGGTATGTTTTGCTACATCCCAGGGCAGCCACCCTCCTTGCTTGGCAAGGACCCTGGCGAAACCCAGCTTGCCCTCTGCCCCCAGGACTCCTCCCGCACCTTTCCAAATCCCAACAGCTCCCTTTCATGCCTCCCGACATCCTTTGCTGTCCAAGATCCTGATAGGTTCCTGATTCCTTGGGGACCCCAGCATCCCGTCCCTATTTCTGGGGTTCCAGGGTTCCCATCCCCACCTCGGGCCCACAGAGGACCCAACACTCACAGTGACAGCAGCGCTGGGGAGAAGCTTATGGGCAGGTCCAGGGAGCCTTCGCACAGGGCGCTGTCCTTGGAGCAGGAGCAGCGTAGAGGACATTTTCCCTTTGGGGGCCTCCAGGCCACCGCCCCCCCTGCCTCAGCTAGCAGCAGCAGCCGCAGCAGCAGAGTACCCATCACTGCCATGCTACCTGCCCTGGACCTCTGCCCCCTCTGCCACCTCTCCCGGACCCACCTCGGCCAGGGTGCTACATCTCCTGTGCCCAGTGCCCCTGCGCCCTGCCACAGGGAGCTCTGCCTGGCTCCCAGGCTCTCACAGCCCGTCCTCCTCCTTCCACCTCTTTGGCGCTGATTTTCTCCCTCTCCCTCTCTCCCTGTCTTGCTGCCTCTCCCTCTCTGTTAGTCTGTTTCCCCTTCTCAGTCCCTATTTCTGTCTATCTTTGTCTGTTTCTGTTTTCCTGTCTCTGTCTCTTTAGGTCTCTGTCAGGGTGTGTGTGTGCGTGTGTGTCCCTCTGCCTGGTATCTATTTCTCAGCTCCCTGCCCCCTTCTTCCTAGAGCCTAGTACTTTCTCTGCCTCCTCCCACGCCCCTTCTCCCTGAAGATTTGGGAAAAGGACGTGCTGGGCCCCCGGTTGTGCCAGGCAGACTGGGGTAGGAAGGAGGAGGGGGTCAGAGGCCATCAGAAGAGCAGGGGAAGGGACTGAATGGCTCTTGGGGAGGGGGTGGGGCCACCCAGAATTGGAGCCACCCTGGCCACTCCCAGCCAGCCCCCTCCCCAGGTTGCCCACTCAGCCCCATTTCCCCAGAGCACAACGAGGATGAAGGAGGATGTCACTAGGGTGGGGACTGACGGCTCTGCGGGCAGGAGGAGGGGCTGAGAGGGATGAAACTGGGGACAGGGGACATCCTGGCCACTCCCAGGCCCTCCCCGCTCTAGGAGGGTGTGGCGGGTGCTGTCTCTAAGTCTTTGCAGAGGCCAGTTCAGGTCCAGCTGCTCCCTCTGGTGGCCACCCTTGTAAGGACCACTGCCCAGCCCCAAACACTGGACATCCCTCCCCTCCCCTGTCCTCCCCTCCCCTGAGATTAACCCTTCAAATGCTCAGGCACATTTGGTGCAGACTCAATCCCAGGACATACTTCACCACAAGATGCCATCTCTTGCTTCAGCTTGACGCTGTGCCAAGCTGCGTCCTCAGCGTCCACCTGGCGACCCTCACGTCATCACTGGTGACTGTACTATTCTCAGTGCTCTTTTACAGCTGGAGAAACTGAGGGCAGAGGCCAAGGGACTTGAGCTCACCATGACCCACGTGCAGGCAGAACAAGGGCCCAAGCCCAGAGAGCCGGCTCCATGCTATCTCCATGTGATTTTGCTTTCTTTCTTTGGAGATCAGAATTCACGAATACTGGTCTGTCCCTTAAATACAAAAAAACAATACGTGTTGCCCAGTGTGACCTAGTAATATTGACTGAGTACTCATTTTTTAAAAATAATTTATTTATTTATTTTTTTTCTTGTTTCAGAACCTTTATTTGTTTATTCACTCATTTTTATGGCCAGCTCAGCCCGCCCCGAGGGCAGGGCTGGCGCAGCATGTGGTGCTGGGGATGGAACCGCAGTCCCTGAAGCTGCCCAAGCTTTCCCAAGCAGGCGCTTTAGACCACTGAGCCGTCCCGGTGGGCCCCTGACTGAGTACTTATGATGTGTCTGTCTGTCTTTACACAGATTGACTAAGTGCTCCCAGAAACCTTGCAAGATGGGTAGCATTACTGTGCCCACTTCACAGAGGGGAAACTGAGGCACATGAAGGTTAAATAATCACTCTTATGGTTTCACTCTCACCTCACAGCCTGAAGTTAAGAGATGTACCCCAAGACTGAGGAATATACATAGCCTGTGTTGCCTTGGGGTGCACACCTAGAGAAGACTTGGAGGATCAGAGGCTTAACAGCATCCAGAGGTAGAGATCTGCAATCCAGCCCATCCTGAATCCAGTCGTTGACTCCTCCAGGTTCTCAGTTTTCCCACCTGTCCAATGGGGACACTCATTTTCCAATGTGATGATTAAAGTCACTTGCCTTCTTGGGGTTCAGCACAGAGTGGGTTCACTGGAGTGGGCAGCAGGTTTTGGGAGCAACTCTAGCTCCAGATACCCCACAGCTTGTGATTTGAGCAAGGCCCTCAGGCTCTTGAATTCACCTGAAAAGCAGGTACAATGAGGATCTTTTTTCCTTTTTTGCAGCACTGGGGTGCAAACTCACAACCTTGCACTTGCCAGGCAGGCACTGTGTCATGGAGCTATCTCCCCGGGGCCCCACGATGAGGATCTTTACAGGGTCTTTGAAAAGTGAAGATCGGGCCTGGCAGGATGGCTCAGTGGTCTAAAGTGCCTGCTTAGGAAAGCTTGGGTGGCTGCAGGGACCGCAGTTCGATCCCCAGCACCACATGCTGTGCCAGCCCTGCTCTGACGGCAGGCTGAGCCGGCCATAAAAATAAATAAAAGTTCTGAAACCAGAAAAAAAAAAAAAAAATTTTTAAAAATGAAAGTGAAGATCAAAAGCTGGGTGTTAGAGACACAGAGAAGAAGAGGCAGAGAGGCCTGAACGCATGTGCATGGCCCACCTGAGCCCACAGCGTCCTCACACCAGTGTGCATGAGAGGGGTGGTCATGAGGTAATGACAGCTTTTTTTTTTTTTTTTTTCCCGGTAGCACTGGGAATTGAACACAGGGCCTTTCCATTGGGCTACATCCCCAGCTCTATTTATTCATTAATGCATTCATTAATTCCTCCATTTAGAGGCAGAATCTCACTAAGTGACTAGGTTGCCCAGGTTGGGCTCAGACTTGTGGCTCCCTTGCCTCTGCCTCCTAGAGTGCTGGGATTAGAGGCATGCGCCCTGCAGCCCAGCTAGACAGCTAACTCTTAAAAAAGAAATCACTTACTGTGTGCCAAGTTTTGCTCTGGATTGTTTGGAGAGTATCTCAACCTCCTTTTGAAGTGAATACTCCTTTCCTTTCCATCTTATAAAGAGTCACAGAGAGGCAAAGCCACTGGCAACACGGCACAGCTGGAAAGCGCTGAGCTCCTCTGCCCTGGGACCTAAGGCCCTAGAACTGGATCCATCAGGGAGGAAGCTGGGTTGGCCAAGAGTTAGCTGGACCCCCCTCCCCAATGCTACATAAACAGCAGGGTTATCATTAACCAGGGACTGAGGGTGACCCTGGAGTGCCTGGCCACCAGGAGCAGAGGCTGAGAGGACTCAGATGACAGAGATATGGGGGAGCCTTTTGAAGCTGCCTGGGTTCTCTGAGATGAGGTGTCTGTGTATATGTGGGGGGGGGCAGAAGTTACACCCATGCACTGGTGTGAACGTGTGTGAGTGCTCCTAATATTGTTCTGTAGTCTCTGGACAGGCTTCTGTCAGCTGAAGAGTGGGACATTTACATCATTTACCAGCCGAAGGACCTCTGGAGAATTAGCTCCACTTCACTAAACCTCAGTCTTCCCATCTCTAAAATGGAGCTGATAAACCTCCGTGAAGTTTGGAGACCTCTGAGACTGGCCTGGGAGGGGCACATGTACGACCTTAACTATTTCTCTATTTGATAACCCAGGAGATTGAAGGGCAAGGAAGCTACCACAGCAGCTCTGGGTCATACAACCAGGAGTACAGAGTCCAGTCCTGATCTTAGGTTTCTGTGTTACCAGCTCCTGTGGGTCTGGCTTGCCCACAAAGGCACTAGAAATATTTTGAGGGGCTACAGAAGTCCAGGGAAAGAAGAGTTCAAAGCTCACCCTACCTTTGTGGTCCTGGCCGAGTGGCCGGCTGTGTGCTGCTTGCCCATGTGTGGGGTGTGAGCACAGTGTGTCAGCGCTGTGGCTGTGTGGCGGAGTGGCTGGCCACACGGAGTCTCCTTGACACTGCGTCTGCTCTGTGTGGCCATGGACTCGTGGCCTGTGTGTACACAGGTCTGTGGCCTTCATATCTGTGCTGGCTGTGTCGGTGCCTCTGGACGATTTTGTGCACTCCGTGTGGCAGCTCTTGTTTCCGTAGGGCCACTTGTGTGTGTGTCTTCACAGATGTCTGGGTCCTTATTTCTCTTTGTAGGAGTGGATGGACACCTGGCTGTCAGTGTCTCTGTAAAGGGGCCGAGTACCAGGTGTGTGGGCAGGCACACAGATCTGCTTGTCTTGGTCTTTTGCATTTAAGATGCACTGATTGTGTGTCTGAGTCTTTGGGTCTCTCTATGGCTGTGTGTGTGCGTGTGTGTGTGTGTGTGTGTCCCTGGTGGAATCATAGTCAGCAGTACACAGCATACACACAGACACATACACACTAACTCCCCGTGCTCACCGGGAACTACCCAACATTACTATCAAGTGTTTCACAGAACATGGAGATCAGAGGTCAGTGGGCTCCCAGGCGCTTGGGTGGCATGACCTTAGGCCCCAGCTGGGCCTAATTCCCTGGGAGCAGTGCAAAAGTTGCTCCCCTGCACAACTCCACACACATTCTATGCCAAGGTGTGTGTGTGTGTATGTGTGTGTGTGTGCGCGTCCATGCAGCTAGCCTGCTGTTCCTCAGTCTGAGCTGAGAGAGTTAACATAGCAGGCCAGGGCGGTCTGGGCTGGGGGCCGCCCCCTGGCCCCCCTCCAGCCTGGGCTCCAGTTACAGCTGCTGGCTGGGGAGGGCAGGAGTGGGTGGGGCCAGGAGGGAAGCCTGCCGGGTGGTGCATCCAGCGCCCAGCTAGGGGGTCCAAAGTGCTCAGCCCCCAGGGGCACAGCTGCACATTTAGGGACCTTCTTTCAGCAGGGGACAACCTGACTGGGGTGAGCATCCCCCCCGCCCCCGCCCCAGATCCTTTCCCTCTTCTGGCCCTGTAGCCTATTTTGGGAGCAGGAGTGGCCAGCTTGTGGCTTCCCAGGCAGCCTGGCCCAAGAAGGAAGAGAGTGTGACATTGGGGTTCTGCAGGCCTGGGAGTGAGGGTGCGGCTCTTCCTTGCACAGCTGTGTGAGTCCCCTGGCTGGGCGTGGGGTTCAGACACATGTCCGTAGGCTTGTGTCACTGTTTGGGGGAACTGCAGGCTCAGAGGAGACTTATATGTGTACAACTGTGTCTACACCCCACCATCTTCCAACCAGCAGTTTGGGGAAAGGGTGCCGTCTGAATCCCTTCAAGTCCCACCACTCTGTGTGTGTGTGTGTGTGTGCGTGTGCGCGCGCGTGCGTGTGCAATACGTGTGTCTGTAAGTGTGTTCCTGTGCCTGGCAACTATCTTTTCTCTCCTAGGCCCACAAGTGTGGGCCTCACGTCACTCGCCTGAGTTGTCTAGTTATGAAAGATGTCACCCAGAGGAGGGCAGAGACAGTGTTTTCCTTTTACTCAGGGTGCCCAGGAGAGCAGGCTGGGTGGCCTTGCCCCAAGGGGCTGCCTGTGGCCATGTGACAGCTAGGCCTTCCCTAGCAGGGTTATGCTTGACCCCCGTGTGTGGGGGGGGAGCTGTTGCCATGGTACCCTGACTGAGGCGAATTCCTCTAGGGTGAAGTGGGAGATATTTATACCCAGGGTCAAGCAGACAGCGGGCAGGCATGGAGGGCAGGAAAGTAGCACTTGTCCGGGATACTGTGAGGCCGATGAGTGGGGGGCAGGTGGGACTGGGGCGTGCCCAGCTGCATCTGTCTCTTCACCTGCCTGCTGCACTAGCGTAGGTCTGGGGAATCTGGGCTCTGCTGTGGAGGAGGAGAGGGGTGGATGGAGAGGTCTGTGGACGGTCTCACCCTTAACCTCACTATGCTATGTGGCATGTGACCCCTGTCGTGTGAGTTGCTGTGGTGAAATGGTCCCTGTCTCAGAAGCAGAAGGTGCCTGTTTCTTAGGCAACAAAGCTGGATAACCAATGCTTTCACGACTAAGTCCCTGCACTGTCTTTGACTTAACCCCTTGGGTTCAGGCTGGGGTGAGGGTGGTACATTTTCTGTCCCCTTGCTGTCTCTCAGGACAATGGCATCCTTCAGCGATGTCTTGGTTGTCTTCCTGGTTCTCCTCACCATGGCCAGTGCAGGTGAGTAAAGGGAGGTGTGTGTGTGTGTGTGTGTGTGTGTGTGTGTGTGTGTGTGTAGCACAAAGCGAGAACCAAGTGGAAGACCCTGCCATAAGTGAACTCCATTGGAACACCAGGAAATTAGGGGTCCCCAAGTAGGGTTCAACGTCACTGGTATTTAGGGGAGAGGAAAAAGTACTCTGGGTCAGACAAAGGAAGGGGTGGCCTGAAAGCTGGTTCCTGGATTGAATAACGGAATCACTCACAACCTGTATGACACCAGGGCACTGGGGTAGTGAGATGCCCTCTCCACCCAGGATACCACAGAAAGGAGAGCTAGCACCCAGAGAGGGTAGGCCACCTACCTAGGGTCCCAGACCCCCAAATTCTCAGCCCAGGAAGGTAGAGCTCTCCAGTGGTCTTCTTGTGTCCCTTCTGACCCCAGATTCCAAGAAGCATGTAACCCCTGCTTTCTTTCTTTCTTTCCAGAAGCACCCCAGAAGCACGACCCGTTCACCTACGGTGAGCGGGAGCGGGAGCGGGAGCTGGAGCCAGGGCCTCGGTTTGCCCACCCCTTCTCTTGGTTTATATTTCTGTCCCTCTCTCTCCCTTGTCTGGTTGTCCCTCTGTGTCTGGTCCCCCTCCACCTCCGTTTGAATGAGCCTCCCAGTAGCTCCAAGCCCATCCTCAGCTGCCTCCCGCCCTTCCTTCCTCCCTGCCCACCTCCTCTCCTCCACCCATCCTAACCCTAACCCCGGCCTAGCCCTTGTCTCTCCCTCCCACCTCACTGCCCGGCTCCTCCTTCAGCCCTCTCAGCTCTCCCTACCCCTATCGACCTCCTTCCTCCCCTCCTGCTCCCTGCCCTGCCCTCTCCTCCCCAATCTTCTGCGGTTCGCCTCTCCTTGCCCTCACCCTCCTCACTGCTGCCCGCAGACTACCAATCCCTGCGGATCGGAGGCCTCATCATAGCTGGGATCCTGTTCATTTTGGGAATCCTCATTATCCTCAGTGAGTGGCTGCGTTCCGCCCTGCCCCGTCCTCTGACCGCCCACCCCACGCCCAGCCCGCCTTGGTCTTCTGAGTGAGGCGCTCTCCGGCTCTGGGTTCTCTAAACTCCACTCCTACCCACTGCTTGAAGACCACGCCCACCCGCCTAGGTCTTTCCTGGACACGCCCCCTCCACGGGGCTCCACTCCTCTGCCCGGGGTGCTCCTGCAGCAGGAGCGCCACCTTGCGCCACCTAGAGGGACTCAGCTTCCGCTCCCCCTCCTCACTTCTACAGGCAAGAGGTGCCGGTGCAAGTTCAACCAACAGCAGAGGTAAGAGAGGCCCCTCCCTGTCCTCGCCCGCCAGCTCCCCGGCTCTAGAGGGATGCAGGGGGAGAGGCAGAATGTCCTCCCAACCTGCTATGTGCTAGGTCCCAGGTCAGGTCCTGGAATGAGCGAGGAAATCACCTCCCTCCTCGCCCGGCTGAAGTCCCAGCCCAGTGGGGGCGGTGGCCGTGAATGCCAACGGCCACACAGAAGTAAAAATCACAAAGTGCGACAACACAGAAAGTGCAGGGCCAGAGCAAGCCGCGGTGAAATGAGATCATCTCACACGTGGCCCAGTTTAGCTTGCAGTCCTCTTCCTAGTGCTTCGATTCATCTGTAAATAAAAATGTAAAGCCCAGGCAAGGGACGAATACCTTCGCCTGTTAAAACGATAAACATCGCTGACACCGCTAGTGTGCAACTGGGTGTGTACTGTGCAGCATTGTTTCCTATCCTTTGCTTCCTTTACCCCTCACATCATCTCTAAGAGGTGTCTCCATCATCAACCTCACAGATGGGGAAACCGAGGCACAGGGAGGTAGCCACTTACTCGAGACCTGTCACTAGGTGAAGAGCCTTGGAGTTCCAACCTAGGCCGCCTCTGGCAGTCTACCGAGGCCCCTTGACCCTCTCCCTGGTGCCTTCGCCGACGTCCTCCGAGGTCCTCACCACCACCTGCTTGGATGCTCCTCATTTGGTGGGGGGGGCAGCCTGCTCCTCGCCAGAACTGGGCCTCGGATTCGGTGTGGGAAAAGAGGTCCGCAGCAAGGCAGTGCGGCTTCCTGGAAGCGGCCGCCTCTCCTTCCCACACTGAATTTTCTCTGCCTATTCCTTCCCAGAACCGGGGAACCCGATGAAGAAGAGGGAACTTTCCGCAGCTCTATCCGCCGTGAGTTTGGGGAGACTGCTGGTGTTTGGGGGTGAGGACGGGTTCTTCGGGTCTCCTTCCTGGTTTTGCCTTGACGCGTAGAGGAAGGGGCTCGATCCGAAACCCTTTATGCCCCTCACGACACCTGCACTCTCTGTGCCCCTGCAGGTCTGTCCACCCGCAGGCGGTAGAGACACCTGGCGCCTGGAACTCTCTCTCCCAGGTCCTGCAGCTCATCCCCAGCACAGCAGGGAAGAGAGGGAGGGAAGCCTCAAGAGGGGCGAAGTGCCAGGTGGGGGGCTTGCGGGAGAGGGACCTGAGGTCCGTGTCGCCTCTCAACCTTCTCACCCTACAGGATTCCCCTGGCACCTGCCGCCTTCCGCCCACCACCTGCGCGCCTCCAGCCACCACGCCTGGCCCCTCCCAGCCCTGTCCCACGGATTCCGCGAGCTGCCCAGACTTCCAATAAAACGTGCATTTCTTTCCTGACAGCGCTTCCTTGATCTCTCTGTCCCTCTGCGCGAAAGCCTAGGAGCCCCCATAGCCCCAACAGAGGGCGCCCCCACCCTAAGGAAAGGGGCGGGGACGCCGACAGTGGGCGGGGGCGGGGGCGGGGGTGGCCTGGATGAGGGCGGGCTCTCCGGGCCCCCATTGGCTACAGGCACCCCCAACACCAGGGCTCCCCCCACCCCCCCTACATCAGTTTGTCCTGCTTCCAGCTGCTGCAGCCGCACCTTTGCTGCCTCAGCATCCACAGCCCCCTTCTGCTCAGCATGGCGACCCCAACACAGGGCCCTACAGCTGGTGAGCGTGTCGCCTGGGGAGTGGGCGCCAGGGCGGGTGGGACTGGATTCCAGGATCCAAGAACTGAAGAGCGAGGGTGTGGAGAGCCTAGTCCTGAAAAGGGAGGGGAGTGAGGAAGGGGTGTCTGTTCTTTCCCCAGTAGATCCCGCTGTTGCGCACCCCTAGGGGCCCCTTGAGGACTCTGGGACACTCGCTCCCTGGCGATGTAATCCCGGTGCGGGATCTACAATTAGAGTGTGACGGTCCCAGGAGAAAGGATGCTCGGACAGGTTGCTATGGAAACCGGGCGGCTGGTCCAGCATAGTGTCGGTAGCAGTGGGGAAGATGGGCTTTCAGGGTGGGAGCCGATGGGTGTGCAGCCTGAGAGGTAAGATTTCACGACCACGGTTTGAGTAAGGGGAGGGGGCCCACATCCCTGTTAGTCCAGCACTGACGTCTGTGGTGGGGGCCTTCCTGAAATTCTGAACAGGCAGGCTCAAGGAAGGAGGGTCGGCTACAGAAGAGATGAAATGGGGGTGGGGGTTGACTAGGAGAACAGGAAAGAGCTGGAAAGAGACCAAGACAGGCAGAAGATGTAGTCGGCGACACAAAGACCCAGAAGGATAAACAGGAGGCTTCTAGAGTGTGAGAGAGTGACAGAAAGATGCAGAGAAAGAGAATCAGACACAGATAGGGGGGCTGGGACAATTGTGGAGAGGGAAGGAGAGAGAAAAAAGCAGAAAAAGGAACAGAAGGGGGGGTACATGGGGTGGGGCCCGAGCCACTGCAGTGAGCTTCCGTGGGGGAGAGTGGTATGGCAGGACCCTCTTTCCCAGATGGCCCGCAGCCAGCGGTAGTTTCCAGTGCCAGAGGTGCGCTGGGGTGTGCACACGGATGTCTCTGCCACCCCCATCTTGCAGCGGACCACTCACACTTAGCACCCACTAACCCAGATATGCGCGCTCTGAAACACGCACCCGCTGCTGCACCCAGCAGTCCCCGTGGTGAGCTTCCTCCTGCTGAGGAGCAGCGGACGGAATGCTTCAGCAGGGGAGGGGGCGGGACAGGGGTTCCCAGCACTGAGGGCAGGAGCAGGGGTGCTGAGGAACCTCTGGAAGAGGAGGGAACCCCAAGTTCACTCTGATTGCTCCTTCCCTTCCCTCTTCTCAGCCAGCGGGGGCTGCTGCACTGAGCAGAATCTGCAGCATGCGAAGCAGGGAGGGGTGGGGGGGCTGCAGAGGCTGGAAAGCACCCTAGGGAGAGGGGGCAGGGCTGAGCCAGAGGGTCTGGCGGGAGCCCAGGGCTTCTTTTCGCAGAGGTGGCGGTTAGCAAGATCGATGGCAGTGGATGGGGCCAAGGCAGGAGAACAGACACCTCAGTGACCCCCCTTCTCCCAGTCATAGCATGAGAAGGGACCTCGGGTCTTGGGGAATCCTAGGGGAGCAAAAGCGAGTTGTGCATCGCAAGCTGCTCAGGGAAATGAATTAATTATGGGGGAGAGAAGGGGAAGAAGAGGAAATAGAAGGGAGGGTTAGGGGCAAACAGAAAGGGGATACATGAATCCAACTGGGTTTGGGTCCTGGTCCCTGAGTGGTACTCTCAGCTTGGCCAGAAGCCAGCCCTGAGGGGTCCCAGGTAGGGGCACAAAAGGAGAAGCAAGAGCCAAGATTGGGCCCAACTCTCAAGCCTCATGCAGGACCCCACCCAGCCTGCAGCGATTCGACCCATCACCTCACAAGAGGCCCTGGTTGCCATAGCAGCCACCTCCTTTTTGATTTCTCCTTGGCAACTGGCCACAAGTAGTGCACATTCCTTCTGCCTCCTGACTGCACCCTTAGCCTGGCCACACCCTGAAGGTTCCAATTGCTGGGCCAATGGGGACAAGCAGAGGACCTTCTTCAGGGAGCACCTGCACTCAGGGAGGAGTCCAAGAGGATTCTGGGAGTGACACTCATATAGCCCTGAGAACTTTGAAGGAGGGTGTGCAGAAAACCAGGGGACAAAAGTGAGCTAATCCAATTTTTCAACCTTTGGTGCATCTGGGTGGGGGAGGTAGGGCTCATATTTTCTTCACTCACTCATTCATTCACTCCCTCACCCACTCACTCATTCCAAGAAAATTCTTTGACAGCCTTTTGTAAATGCCAGGATGAACAACAGAGATGAGTCAAACAAATTTACTCAACATCTGGTGAGGAAGCTAAGACAGTGCTCAGGTGATTTTTAAGACCCTGTGTCAGGGGCAGCCAGATAACTCAGTGAATTAAAGCCCCTGCAAGCAGGTGCAGGGGCCAGGGGTTCAATCCATGCCAGCCCCACCTCCAGGGTGGCTGAGATGGCAATTGAGACTGGGTGTGGTGGTACACCTGGAATCCCAGCTCTTGGGAGCTGTAAACAGGTGGATCACTATGAATCTGATCTAGTAGTGAGACCCTGAACACCCTATAGGCCCTTCCCCCGCCAAAAAAAAAACAAAAAAAAAACAAAAAAAAAAAACCCTATGTCCCTGGTTGGACCCTTGAATAACACCTTCAAAATTTTGTCCAAGTTCTAATGTTAGTGTTCCCTGTCTTGCTACCCATTTAATGTTTTGTCCTCAGAGGATCACCCTTGCTTTCTCTTCAGTCCCTTCAGGCCTAGACTGAACTCTAGGGCTTTGTATGGCGCTACATACCCAGCCTTTAATTTTGGGACAGGATCTTTCATGATCACTAAGTTGCCCTGGCTGGGCTTAAACTCACAATCCTGCTGTCTCATGCTTCCAGGATTAACTTTTTAAAAGTACTTAAGTTGCTTTATTTGATATTGCCACTACAAGTGCAAAATGAGGATTTTTGGTGGGGGAGGGTGCTTAGCTGAAGGCAAGCATAAAAACAAATCTTAAGCAAGTGACTTGACTTTTCTGGATACAATGTCCTATTTTATAAAATGCACAAGGCAGAACCTCTGTCAGAGTTGCTGCCAGGATTAAGTCTGTTAACACTATGAAGAGCTTACAAGCAGTTTCACATGGAGTCAGGGCTATCTACTGCTGGCTAAATAAATAAATAAAAGAAGAAAGCTAGGATTGTCAGAAAATTCTACACAGATTTTTGTTTCCTGCACAAGACTCTGAACACAGGATCTGTTTTCTCTTGGGTAAGAGGAGAGACCAGCAGTGCAGGCAGGTATTAAAGATGCCTCTGCACCGATGTGAAGCTTGAAGGCTGTACAGAGCCCTGGAAAGGCAAGGGGACAGTGAGTAAATTAACACTACTCATGGCCCTGCCTCAGAGACGCCTGTGTGAGTCCATCTAGGTTACAGCTTGCTTTGGTAACAAACAGAACCAAAAGTCTCAGTGGGCTAGAATCACTAAGGTTAGCTCTCACCTGTTGTACTGTTCTGTGTCGGTGCCGAAAGAAACGACAAGACCTGATGAAGGTAGCTCAGAGGGCTCACTGAGATCTGTCTCTCTCAAAGTGAGCCCAGAACTCTAGAAGCATCTCCTTTTTATTAGCTCACACAATAGAGGGTTTACAGGGAGGAGAGGGGATCACCAACGTCTTAAGTAAGGGTGGAGATATCAATCAGGATTAAACCATTACACCTTTTTTAGATCCTAGTCTTCTAAGATCCCTAAGTAACAGATTATAACCCACCCTAAACTTTGTTTATTGTTCTTCGCTTCTTTAAGATGCTAGTTTTTAGCCGGGCGTGGTGGCTCACGCCTGTAATCCCAGCACTTGGGAGGCTGAGGCAGGAGGATCGCTGCGAGTTCAAGACCAGCCTGGGCTACAAAAGTGAGCTCAAGGCCAGCCTGAACTGCACAGTGAGACCCTGTCTCAAAAAGCCAAAAAAAAAAAAAAAAAAAAAAAAAAAGATGCTAGTTTTTAATCTCTACACTCACCATGCTCTGTGTCCATCAAAAGCTGTACTGCTAACCAAGAAAACTAGAGCAGCCACCGTCCTGAGTGTTCAGGCCACCAGGACAGAGACAAAGGAAAGCTCTTGTGTGGGCACTGGGATGCCCAAACCTTAAGCAGCAGTGATGCTTCTAGGTGTGGTTCATTGGCCAGAATTACTTACATGGCTCCATGCAACCTCAAGGGAGCTACCCTGCTCTGAGGAGACTGGAAGGGGAGACAAGGACACGATGCCATCACTGTGGCACCCTCCTCTGATTCTTCAAGCTCTGCTGCATTCAGCTCTAGACAAGGGAGGAGGGCCTAATGAGGAACTCAGAGGAAGTGGAGGACCATCAGGATGCACTTCTGGAAGGGGCAGATGCACTCCTGAATGGGCATGGGGTTTGTGGAAGGGAGGTGAGAGATGAGAAAGAGGGGACCCACAGGCATACACACTGTGTGTGTGCGTGCGTGCGTGCCTGTGCACGCATGCATGTGCACATGCACATGTTACTAGATATGGAACCCAGAGCCCTGGCATTGAGCTACATCATCAGCTCATTTTATTTTTCCATTCTGAAGTGAGGTTTTGCTAAACTGTACAGGCTGGGCTTGAACTTGTAATCCTCCTGCCTCAGCCTCCCAGCATGCTAGGATGACAGGTGTACATCACCACGTCCCATAACACACTCGCGTTTTGCCCATGTACTGGCACTTTGGAGTGAATGAGTGGGTCCAATGTGCTTTGTGTGGCACATCCACGTCCATGCACCCTAGGAATACCACTGAAAAAGCCAGCATCACTGACGTCTTAGAAATAAGTGATATAAGCTACAAATTCCCACAGCTCCTCGGCAATGGGCTTGGTGGCAGGAGCAAGCGGAAGACAGCAAGAGCAGATGCCTAGGACATTTGAGGAAGTGTCTAGGGGCAGACATGGATCTGGATCCACCTGTGAGACTGGGTTCTGCCAACCCCTGGTGTCATGTGTAAGTGGTTGTGTCAGTGTTTGTAGCTCACTGCTTGCATTAAACTTCTAAGGGGTCTAGACCAGGACTACCATGTATGGTTGGGTACACGGTAGCTTTACAAGGGATGGAACCAACCGACAGAGTGAGTGGGAGCTGGAATCCTTCCCGTGCTCCATTTGCCAGTGAGTCCTGTCACACGTCTGTGTCATCCAAGAAGGGGCTTCTTTTTTTTTTTTTTGCCTTTTTGAGACAGGGTCTCATTATGCAGTTGAGGCTGGCCTTGAGCTCACTTTTGTAGCCCAGGCTGGTCTCAAACTTGCACCAATCCTCCTGCCTCAGCCTTCTGAGTGCTGGGATTACAGGCGTGCACCACCACGCCTGGCTAGAAGGGGCTTCTTTCTCTGACTTCCATAAAGAAATCCCCGGGCCAGTCACCCCGTTCACATTCTTTAGAATGTTAAGAAATTTATCTAGGTGTAGTGGTGTACACCTGTCATCCCAGCACTCTGGGATGGCTGAGGCAGAAGGACTGCAAGCTCAAGCCCTTCATGGGCAACATTATAAGACCTTGTCTTAAAGTATAAAGGGCTGAGGCTGTAGTTCAATGCTTAGGCCCTGGGTTCAATTCTCAGTACTCCTCAGATGTTAAAAAAAAAAAAAAAAAAAAAAGCATTGAAATCTCTCTTCTCTCTCTCTCTCTCTCTCTCTCTCTCTCTCTCTCTCTCTCTCTCTCTCTCTCTCTCTCTCTCCTTCCCATAGCTCCTGAAGAATTTGACCCATTTTTCTATGGTGAGTATAGAACTTGTGCTGGGGGGTACCCTAGGACTGGCTGAAAGGGTAGCTGTGGATCCAAACAGGCCATTGCTGAAAGCTCCAGCTGCACCTACATGATACACGGGCCTGTTGTGTGACCATATGGGTATAGGTGCAGGGCAGAACCCAAATGAGGAGGACAGAGGTCTCATATTTTCTTGGAACACCTCTGGGGCTCCAGGGACTTGGATGGGTGCTGAAAGTATGCTCCAGGCAGCGGACTCTGGGTGAGTGCGCTGAAATCAGTAGAGAAGTGGGCAGGGAGCAGCTTAAAGCAGTGACATGGGGCCGAGGTCCCCTGGCTTCTGCATTCTTTAGCTGTGTGGTCTTGGATGAGTGATCCATCTCTCTGGGCTCTTTTGTAAACAAAGGATGGCAGTAGAGCTCAGCTCTGAGGACTGTGAGAGCAGTTTGGATGACCTCCTGGGCTGCCCTGGAGGCGCGGAAGCTCTCCCCCACCCCAGTTTCTTCCACACATGCCCCTGTTCTCCACCGGTGTGTCAGTCTCCTTGTCACCTGAGAGCCTTTGTACTCCCTGTCCTTCTGCCAGGAATCCACCTCCCGAGCAATGCCTGCAGCTGGCTAGGCCTCCCTTGTCTTCTCCTGGCCTCCGATCAAATATTGACTGCTGGCTAGACGAGGCCCTCCCTGACTCCCTGGCAAAAGGATCCACACCACATCCCGCAGTGACTCGGATTTTTGAGGGGTTTGTCTGTTACTGCAGTTGGTTGGCAACCGTTTAATCACAATACGGAAGTCAACTGCCTAAAGCCAGAGGTCTGACTTGCAGCTGGTGTACAGTGGTTGCTCTGCAAATTTGCATTTCAGCAAATACTTACTGAGCACATGCTCCGTGCCAGCCAACATCCCAGCATCCTGGCAACACTGCAGTTAGCAGTATGCACAAAACTGCCCGCCCTCCTTACCTAACACTCAGTGGGAGACACACTAAAGAAATAAAAGGAAAATTATTTATGAGACAAGAACATGAGAGAAGAATAATTCTCATAAAGAAAAATGAAAGGACATAGATTTAGAAAGTATTGAGGAGACAGGAAAATTCCAAGTGGACAGGGGGAGGTGGACTGGCCTCTGAATCCATCCCAGCAGTTCATCAGGGAGGAGGCCTTGTGGCTATCTAGAGAGAAGCTTTCAGGTGGAAGGGTAGGCAAGTACAAAGGTCCTGAGGCAGGACAGCACCTGATGTGTGCTGGAAACATCGGGAAGGCCATCGTGGCTGGAGTAGAGGCCTGAGGGATGGATGGATGGGTTGGATTGGGGCCTTGAGGAGCCTGGTGAGGACCTTGGCTTTTGCCTGGAGTGCAGGGGGAACCTGGGAGGAGGATTCTGAGCCAAGCAGGACCCTGCTGCTGTGGGAGAGTCCCCTGTTGTTCAGGGTAGTGCTGCCACAGACAGACTGCTGCAGTGGTGCAGATGGATGATGGCAGTGGCCAGGACCAGGGCCAGGGAGGAAGCAGTTGCATGAGGGAGAGGGCAGAGGAGCAGAGTGGTAAGCAGAGGCCAAAGGGAGCTGAGGCTGCTGCCTGACCCCAGCTTTTGTCTTCCTGGGAGCCCACAGGAGGGGCATCAGCATGGCCTATGATGTTCCAGGCCTGAGGGCCCAGGTGCATGAGGTTCAGCCCTGCCCTGACCTCCCCACTGTCTCTCCTAGATTATGCCACGGTGCAGACAGTGGGCATGACTCTGGCCACTATAATGTTTCTACTGGGGATCATAATCATCATCAGTAAGTCCCACCCTCCCTGGGCTGCCCTGGGCATCTTGGCTGGTCTGGTCATGTGTGGTCCCCACCACCCTCTCCCATTCCCCTGCTCCCCCAGCCCCCCCACCTCCCACCCCCTCACCCCTGGCTCTCTCTGTCTCTTTCTCCAGGTAAGAAGGTGAAGTGCAGAAAGGCAGACTCCAGGTCTGAGAGGTGACCGCAGTGAGGAGAGGGGGGAGGTGCACGCGTGTGTGGCGGTGGGGTGGGGGGGTGTTGCAGCCTGTGGCCTTAGGTGCTTCCCTGGTAGAAGGGCCCAGAGGGCTCTGAACTACCAAACCCTTGATGCTCTCTTTCTCTCTCTGCCTCCACAGCCCCACCTGCAAGTCCTGTAAGTCAGAGCTTCCATCCACAGGTGAGGGTAAGAATGCACATATGTGGGCTGGGAGGTGTGTGGGGGGGTGATGGCAGTCGAAAAGGGAATCCTTATGGGGATAGCCTCTGAGATGCCAGCACCAGAGCAAGAGCCCCAACAGAGACACAAGGGCAATTCCACAGGCGGCTGAGCCCTGCAGAGGGAAGATGCCAAGCCACCAGGGGGCAGTGGGACAGGAAGCATCCTGAGTCCACAGCGCAGAGATTCCCAGAAACAAATGCATAAACCTCAAAAAAAAAAAAACAAGAACAAACCCATTTCTGAAAGGAGAGAGGCACAGCATGGGTGGGAGGGACCCTTGCGGGGAGAAGGACAGCTGCCAGCCAGGATGGCGGGCAGAGCCCAGGGGACCACAGGAGGGTAGAATGCTTTCCAGATGTTATCCAGCTGGGCCACTCTAGGGTGGCAGGGAAGAGAAAAGAAAGGACAGGAAAGGACAGAACAGGACAGGACAGGGCAGGGCAGGGCAGGGCAGGACAGGAAAGGAAAGGAAAGAGGAAAGGGGAGAGCAAAGGAAAGGAAAAAAGAAAGGAAAGGGGAAAGGACAGGATGGGGAAGAAGATAGGTTTCTGAATAATTATAGCAAAACAAAAGCAGAGATGCATGGAATACAGGTTTAAAAGTTCACGTTGGGGAAGGTAGCTGTGGGGAGGTTGGTGGTAAGGGGTGGGAGGAGAAAGGCTTGTGATGTAGAGGAGGGTGGCATGATGAAGTGTGGAGATCCCAGGGGGCTGGGAGAAGGAAAGGGGGAAGTTAGGAAGGGATGGAAAGGAGGGCTGGGGTGTTGGAGGAAAGTGTGGATGGAGGGGGCACAGTGGGTGCCACGGGAGGGAGGGGCAGGGGCCGACACGCAAACGGGAGACCACGGCTCCTTGGGGGTGCTAGTCTCTATTCTACAAAAATATCTTGACCTGTTTTTAGTGGGATTGCATCATTTCCAGGGGCCTTTTTAAAAAAAAAAAAAAAAAAAAAAAAATCAAAAGACAAGAATCTCTTTGCCTGTTATACAATTGTTATAACTAAAAAGGAGAAGGGCTTGGAGGAGCCAGGTGTGGAACTTTGGATTTCGTTTCATGTTTTTGTAAGGAAATTTGAGGACCTTAACGGTGGACTTTGGGTGCTGGTGGGGCGCGGTGTGGATGCTGGCATTTGGCCCTCACACTTAGGGCCCATTCTGAGAATCTGTGTGGACTACTGACCCCCCAGCCCCCAAGGTGAAGGAAGGTCTGCACTGAGTGTGGTGGGGGGATTCTCTTTGGTCAGAATATACAGGATGGAAGACACAGGAAAGGCTCGAGGGGCTGGGAGGAGACTAGGGGTAAAGAAGTGGGGGCAATAGAACAGGAGAAAACCCCAGGTGGCCTTGGGGGCTGGGCCCCACTGCACTGTGGGGTGGACGGTAGCCCCAGAACTGTCCCCACAGCAAGCAGGTGGCAGGATGTGAGGCGGCAAGAGAGGTCCCCAGTGCTGCCCAGGAGTGACATTTCCCAGGCCTCTGGGGACCCCAGACCCCCCTAACTCTGGGGAGGGGACTGTGTGCCTCTCCACCAGCCAACACAGTCCCTCCTCTTTCCCTAGCCCCTGGTGGTGGCGGCGTGTAAACCCACTCCAGGGACCCTCCACTGCTGTCTCCGCCTAACGCGGGAACCTGCGGACTGGGTGAAGGCGGTGGGGACCCCAGCCTTGCGCCGGGGCGCTCCCCCGAATGAGCCGCTCCACCCAACCCAAGGCTGGAGCCACTGCACCCTGCTGTTCCTTCCCAGGCCTTGGCAATGACGATCCCTCAAAGAGCCTGTCTGCACCCCAGACCCAGGGGCTCAGGCCTCCAGCTCCTGGGATCTGGGCGTCCGCCCCCAGCTCCCCAGGAAACCTGTGTGCTGCTTCTCCAATCCCTTTGTCTCTCCAGAGCATCCGTTCCCTGGCCCCTCGGTGTCCACGTCTTGAGCTTAATAAACGGGCATTTGGTTTTTCCTCCTGTTTTGCCTGCGTGTTCTCATCTGTGGGCACACGGGGTGGGCGCTGCAGAACTGAACCGGGGTGACCGTCCCCTAAGAGCCTGGAGTCGCAACCCCCCAATCTCCAGGGCCAGGAGTCGCCTCCCCCTCGCTCCCATCTCCTCCCTCCACACCTCCGGAGCCGCCCCTTCCCATCCTGCCCTCCCACCGCCGCCCGCCCCAGACCCCCACCGTCCTCGGCGTCTCCCCCTCCTGCTCCCACCCGGGACTCCGGGGCTCCGAAGCCAGGAAACCCAAGAGGAAATGACTGCGCCCGTCTGGGTCCCCGCCCGCCGCAGCTCCTGGCCACACCCTCGCCCGGACGCTGCTCCTGCTACCCTGGCCCCTCGCGGCCTCAGCTCGCGATCCCGGCTCTGCTGTAAGTCGCCCCGCGCTCCTGCGCCGCCCGCCGCCCCTCTTCCCAGCTCCGGCTCAGGTGGGCAGGGCACCGCCTGTCGGCGCCTCTCTGCCTTCCTCCCGTGCCTGCCCCAGTCCCTCTGCACGCCGGGCCACGCGGTTCCCGCCTCCTGCCTCAGTCTCCCTAGCTCTGCCACGTACCCAGCACACAGCCCCTCTGGAAGCTGCCCGGCTTTGACTCCGCGCGGTCTGCAAAGCCGCCCGACATAGCTCACTTTTTCCCCTGTGATCAGGAGTGCATTACTCACCCTTCCTCTTGCTGCTCCTCGAGGCTCCCGCCCCGTGCCCCTAGGCAGTGGGAGCCCTCTTCCGCTCTGTACCGAGTCCTCTGTCTTCCCTGTCAGCCCTCGTGAGGGTCCGAGGCTGGCTGGCTGGCTGGCGGAACAGCGGGTTCTCTTGGTACTGCCGGTGCCCAGGTGGGCCAGTGGCTTCTGTTTCCTTTGAGATCTACAGGAAAAGGAAGGGGTGGGGGCTTCGGACCTCCACTTCTGAGCCCCAAAGGCTGCATGCGGCCAGCTCTGACAGCCAGTGGGGAGTCCTGAAGCCAGAGATACCAGCTTTGTGGAGGGGAGCATTGGGGCTGCAGGCCCTCCAGGGGCTGCCCCAGCCCGCCCTTCCCCACCTACCCCAGTGCTTGCTTGCTCCACAGATGTTGCCCTTTGGTGGCCTGTGTCTCCTCACCATCGTCGGCCTGCTTGTGCCCATCAGAGGTAAGACCCTGTCCTGGAGCCCTAGGGGCTAGTGAGTTTCCAGGTTCTCCGTCACCCCCCCCCCTACTTACTTAGCCTGTGCCAGGAAGTGGGATCCCCTAGCCAGGTTTGGGGTTCCACCCTCTCTGGACAGCTCAGCCCTTGGTGGTCCCTTCCAGAGTCTGGCTGGAGCCTTTCCTGCTGAGCACCCTCTGTTTCACCTCCAAGAAGAACTCAGCCCGTTTGATTTGGCCAGGAGGTTGGTATCAGCTTTCTATGCTGAAGCCAGGAAACCTGGGTTCCCAACATAGTGGCTCCCTGGACCTCCGGGTGAAACACTGTAAAGGAGGCGGGGTGTGAGTGAGGCAGGGGAGCGCTAGGCCAGGCAGTAGGAGCCCCTCAACCTTGCCAGCAAAGTGCTCCTCAAAGGGGTCACCCTGCTGGTGTTTGCAGGTGCTTTCCATGAGGCAGGTGCTGTGTCCCTTGACTTGCGTGGGCTTTAGCTCTTATACATCCTGTCCTGTGCATTTTATGGACGATGACACTGAAATTCAGGGCTAGAATTATCACGGTTCTGCCTTTCTGTAACCCAGAGCACTTGCCCCTTTGAAAATGCCTCCATTTCCCTTCAGTTTTCCTGTATTCTTTTTCTCTCCGGTGTCAAGAGGTGTTTGTTGCTCGGGTACAGTGGCTCATGCCTGTAATCCCAGCACTCGGGAGGCTGAGGCGGGAGGATTGTCATTAGTTTGAGGCCAGCCTGAACTACCTAGGGAGTTCAAGGCCAGCTGCCTTGGTTGGCTCCAAAGTAGAAGTGCCATGCTGGAAGGGCCGAGCCGAGGAAAGGGCACTCAAGCCTGTGGCAGCCAGGAAGCAAGGAGTGAAGGGAAGAACTGGGGACAAGAGGCCTTACTTCCAGGTGACAATCCCAGTGGCCTACCTGCCCTCAGACCTCACCTACTTGCACATTCATCCATGAACTCACTGACTCTGTGGTGAAAGTTAACAGAAAAAAAAGAAAGGAATTCACTGAGCATCTATTATGCACCAGATCTAAGCGTTGGAAGAAAATAATAGTGCATATTATAAGGCCAAAGACAGAAAACCAGCAAGTGGTATAGTTTCCTAGAAGATGACAGCCCTCTCTGGGGAAAATAAAGGAGGGCCGTCGGGCTTGCTCCAACATCCTGGTCTCAAAGACCACTTCTCAGGGAAGGGTGACACTGGGGGCAGAGGTGAGTCATGCAGGTACCTGGGAGAGGGGGAACATTATCTGGTGGTAGGAAGGCCCAGTGGCTGGACTGGGTGGGCAAGGAACAGTGGAAAGAGGAGAGTGCAGAGAGGTGAGGGGGACCAGCAGGAGGGGGCGATGGGTCAGGTGAGGCCCAGCCTGGGCCGTCTCAGTGCCTGGAGGCCTGCCCTCACTCATTGGGTACCGGTATCTTTGGCGGCAGGTGGAAGCCTATTGCAGGGGCAGGGGCAGAAGAAGGCCAGGGAGGAGGAGGCTGCTGGTACTTCTGGGTGAGAGGGACAGAGGCGGTGGATGTGTGTGTCCAGCACTGGCTATGTGTGACACAGGGTAGAGACCCTTTTCCTACTCAGTCTTGGCAGTCCTGTGAAGTAGATCTGGTTGTAATCCCCATCTGCAGGCAAGACAGGCTCAGAGAGGGGACTTCACTTGCTCTGGGTCATGCAAGAACGATGTCATTGGGAGCTGCACTTAAAACCAGGGTCCTGGCTGACCCTAGTACTGGGGCTTACTAGATTAGAGCAGGCCCCAATGAGAGGTGCAGACAGGGGGCTGAAGGAAGGGTCCTAGGGTGTTACCGTGTAGGTCTAACATGTCCCCACAGAGCCTCCTATGTTGGGAAGGGGATTCAGGAAGGATTGCTCTACTCATCAGTGGCTTCATCTTCTGTGTGTCGTTGGGGGCGTGACCTGCAGCAGGTGAAGTCCCCTCTCTGAGCTTCACCTGTCTTACCTGCAAATGGGGATTATAACCAGATGTGCTTCACAGGGCTGCCAAAACTGAGTAGGAGCCGGGCGTGGTGGTGCACGCCTGTAATCCCAGCACTCGGGAGGCTGAGGCAGGAGGATCAGTGCGAGTTCGAGACCAGCCTGGGCTACAAAAGTGAGCTCAAGGCCAGCCTGAACTGCATAGTGAGACCCTGTCTCAAAAAGAGAAAAACAAAAACAAAAAACCTGAGTAGGAGAAGAGTCTCTACCCTGTGTCACACAGAGCCTGTGCTGGACACACCCACCGCCTCCGTCCCTCTGAGCTCAACACATAGGCAGGACCTCTCTGGGTCTTAGTAAAACTAACCGGCAACAAGAAGCCCAAGAAGGAGCTGCTAGTGTAGGTGATACAGGAATCCAGACCTTGAGATAGGGGAGGCCCAGGCATCAAGACTGAGCCCTTAGCAAATAAATGGCTAGATGACTTCAGTCATTTCATTGTATCAAAACTGAAGTGCTATGGGAACCCCTTAGTCTTTATCTGCAGCCTTCCTCTACTTTCTTCTCTTCCTAACCTTTTATTTCTGGATGCCAGATGCTCCTCCCCTCTCTCTTTGCTTCCTGGATGGTGTGTGTTGAGCTCCTTTTCCTCCGCTAAGCCCTCTCACTGTGGCACTTCTGCCTTGGAACCAATCAACCAGGGATAAAACTTTGGCTGAAGTAAACTTCCCCTCCTTTGAGTTGCAGGAGTCAGGTGCTTTGTCCCCAGGACAAGAAAGTAGCTAAGACATGCGCTGGGCATGAGCTTAACTTAAAACACTCCCAGGCTCCCAGATTGATACCGTGGAAACTAAGTGGCTCTGCAAGTGGGCACGGCCTTTGGAGGGGCCCCCAAGCTTTGCAAATGTTGGTCAGATTGGAGCGAAGGTGAGAAAGGGGGAGCAGAGGCCCTCTCCTGACCTTGCCTTTGATTCTCCAGGACAGAGTTCAGAGAAGGTCGAGACATCCTTTTCTACGGCAGACCCAACTCTTGTCAACACTGATGTTCTAATGGAAGATCCAGGTGAGGAAAGGGAATGCATCTGCCAAGATAAATCTCAAACTTGGGCCAAACTGGAGCATCTGTGAACTTGGGTAACTAAAAAGTCCCAGGATAGGTCTTCAGGCATAGCTCAATGTAGGGGTTATCAGGAAAATAGTCATCTCTTGGTTCTGTTTTCTCTAGGCTGGCTTCGTTTTCAGTCAGCTTCTCCCCTTATGGATCAAACATGGCTGCTAAAGGCCTGCTAAGTATCCAAAAGCAAGAGATACTTCCATCTCCCCAATACACCTAACATCCCATATCTCACTGCCATTGGCCAGCCTTGTGTGATGTGATGATGACAGGCACAGACAAGTGGTTGGGTAGGACTGGTTCCCGTGACAACCTCCAACACATGGGTACCAACCCCACTGGATCAGGAAGGAATGCTTCTCCAAGGAAGTTCCAGAGCTCTTATTGGGTGGGTGCTGGTTGTAGTCAAAGGTATTTGGAAAACTGAGCTGAACATATAGGCAGGGCCTCTCTGGGTCTTAGTAAAACTAACTGGCAACAAGACTGCCCAAGAAGGAGCTGCCAGCATGGCTGATGCAGGAATCCAGATGCTGAGGTATGGAGGGGGAGCAGGCATCACGACTGAGCTTTTAGCAAAGAAATGGCTATATGGCTTCAGTCATTCCGTGATATCAGAACTGAGGTGCTATGGGAACCCCCTTGTCTTTATCTGTGGCCTTTCTCCGCATTTTTCTCTTCCTAACCTCCTGTTTCTGGATACCAGATGCAGCCCATCTACAAGGCCAGTCTACCCTTACGACCTTCACCGGGCTTGCAGATGGTGAGTGTGCAGAGGCAGGCGCAGGGCAGAGTCCCACTTCTAGACTCTGGATTTCTGTCCGGTCACTCTGGTCCCAGCTTCCCTCCTGCCGTCCCTCTCTGCTCTCCAGTTTGCTCTGTGTTGGTGCAGCCAGCCAGCTCCACTCACTTCTAAAACCCTAAACAACACACCCTTTGAGACTGCAAACTGTAACACACACACCAGTAAACTCCAAAACCCACAAGGGTACATTTTCATGACCTATCCTGAATGAAACATCTATGCTTCTATCACCAAGGTCAAAGTAGAACTTTATAGACATCCGTGGAAGCTCTGATGTTCTTTCCATTCTTTCCTGCCATTCATTTGTCTTTTTTTATTTTCAAATAATTTTGAACTTTGGAATAAAATTCAAAGAGCCTCCCCCGCCTTTTTTTGGTGGTACTTGGAATTGAACCTAGAGCCTTTGATAGGAACTGCATCCCCAGCCTTTGTTTTAAATTTGTTATTTTGAGACAAGTCTCACCAAGTCTCCAGGTTGCCCAGGCCAGTATGTTGGGATTCTAGGCACGAGCCATCACATCCAACTTCTCCCCAGTTTTTTCAAATGAATGATTAGTGGCCCCAAGAACTCGAAGCACATCCTCCTGGGAAAGAATAAAAATGTAGGCAAGACTGAATCCCTCTGCCCACCACCCCGCCCCTGCCCCTCCCCCCTGCCTTCTAGGAGAGGCCCACAGTGAGCAGGGTGGGGTCCCCACCCCACAATAGCACAGGCACAGTGTGCAGGGCACACACCCACCACCCATGGTATTCCTGTGAACTCAAGGGTAGCAGGTGATTGTCCTGCAGCTTGCTCTGTCCAGGTTTTTTCACGAGATAGTGACACGGACCTTTTCTTGTGTTGCTTTGATCCTCTTCACCACCTGGCATTTGCACAGGGGCTGGGCAGTTAGTAAAGTCACCCTCTGACGATGATGGGCACAGTGGTGACTTTCGGGTTTTCCTGCTACACCCAGTGGCGCACAAACACCTTGTCCTTTCTTCTTGGACAAAACACCTAGAGCACTTATTATGGGAGGGTCACAGGGACACCTTTGTGCCTTCGATCCTCACCCAATTACACTGAGATTAGAGTGACCATGGTCCTCATCTTACAGTCCAGCCAACAGAGATGCAGAGTACCTCCCCTGAGACCCCAGAGCCGGTTGGGCACACAGCCGAGATGGAAACCCAGGAACCGATCAGAACAAAACTTTATTTTCTGGTGACGGATCCGGAACTAGAGCCCAGCAGCAAGGAAGGTAGGGTCCAGGGCTGAGGAGAGGGGGCTGTAGTTTTTATTTCGTTACGTTTCCTATCAGTGTCCATTGCTCAAAGCACCTGTTGGGGAAAATGTAAGTAGAGTTTTAAAAAAACTGTTTTTGATGTGTGGTCAAAGGTGTTTGGGAACTCTGGTTTAAACCTGTGGCTGTACAGCAGGGCTTTTGAGAGAGCTTCAATAAAGCTCATTTGCATTAAGTGTCCCTAAGAGAGAGTGATCAATATGTAGCATTTCCCAAATGTGACAGACCCAGGGACTCCCTTTTGTGCAGTTCCCTTCTCAGGGCGGGTGCTGGGAAAAGGAGCTATGGATGGTCCCTTCGGATCTGTCTTCTTCATGTTAGGGTGAGAGATTTTTAGTTGTAAGGTAAAAACACCCAACTTGAAAAAGAATTTATTGCTGGGGAGATAGCTCCGTGGCATAAGTGCCTGCGTGGCAAGTGCAAGGTCATGAGTTCAAACCCCAGGCCTGCACAAAAAAAAAAAAAAAAAGAAAAAAGAAAAAGAATTTATTGACTGTGGAGTTCTGTAGCCAGTAAAGGAATGCTGCTTCAGGCAGAGCTGGGTCAGGGAGCTTACACACCAGCCTTATGCCTGCATCGCTCCTTCTCTTCACTGTCACCTTCTATCACAAAATGAAAATGACAGAAATAGAAGCTGGAAAAAAAAAAATAGAAGCTGGGCATGGTGGCATATGCCTGTAATCCCAGCCCTAGGAATCTGAGGCAGGAAAGAGAAAGAAAAGAAAGAAAGAAAGAAAAAAAGAGAGAGGAGCAAGTGAGCTAGGATACTCAGAAAGTGTTTTGCAGTGAGCATTTCTAGACAGGATGGCTGCGCCCGGGTGCTGAGTCTCCAGGTCTGACCATGCCCGGTGGTACACTTAAATCTTAGATTATGTGAGGGGTGGCTCAAGAGGTTCAAGGGCAGAGGCCAGCTGGGGGCTGGGGCAGCCGGTCCTGACTGCCTTGGGGAGCGGGGAGCATGGCTTGCTGCCTCCCTAGGTGGGGTCAGGGCGCCTGTCCCTTGCAGGCTGCTTCATAGATGTGGGGGAGGGGCACCCTTGTTCCTGCCTCCACGACTCCCACCCGTCCTTCCCCATCTGGTAACCACTCACCCTGCTCCTCTCCTCTCGGCGAAGGCACCACGGCTCTCTACCACAGACCGACGCCAGATAGACACATCAGGAGGAATGACATCCATGGACAACCTGGTCAGTAACTTCCTTCCTGGATTGGGAGCAGCCATTTCCCAGGTTCTATGCCTTCCCAGCACCTGAAATGTGCCCAGTCCTTTTGAAGCACCCGTGAACAGAGAGCAAAAAATGATGTCCTGTTTGGCAGAAAGACAGCAGAGGTCTGACTATATGTAAATGCTACATCTAAGCCAGGACAGAACGCAGAGGCCCAGGCAGCTCCCTGTCTACCTAGCTTTTGGTTCCACCCTGTGAGATGTAGGTTGGGCTCAGCTGGCGGTCCTTCTAGGCATGGCGGGGCTCAAAATGCATCTGAGGTCCTCTGTGGGCCAGCAGGGCCTTGTGTCAGGGCACCTGGTGCTTTCCCTGGGGACCTAATCACCCATTCCCTGCCCGCCCAGCACCCAATGCGTAAAGGCAGTGCTACACCTACAGGTAATGAGGGTGTCCAGTTCACACGTGCATGCAGTGGAGACCCTCCAGCAGCCAGGTGTGTGGTTCACCCTTGGAGGCTGAGGCAGGAAGGCCACAACTCAAGCCCAGCCTAGGCCATTTAAAGACTTGGTCAGACCCTGCCTCAAAATAAAAAATAAAATAGACCTCAATGGGAAGCCCCTGTTTGAATCCAGGACAGCAACAAACAAATATACAAACAAATAAACACTGAGTGGCTTTGTGTATGTAGCCCCTGATTTAGGTGCCAGAGATATCGGCATAACCAAAAAAGACAAACTCTGTCACCTAAGAAACTGACATTCTAGCCGGAGGAGAAAGACAACAAATAATAATTGTGGCAATTATACACCAGGTGGTTTTAACTTGCCATCAAGAAAAATGAAGCAGGAGCCGGGCGTGGTGGCGCACGTCTGCAATCCCAGCACTTGGGAGGCTGAGGCAGGAGGATCGGTGCGAGTTTGAGACCAGCCTGGGCTACAAAAGTGAGCTCAAGGCCAGCCTGAACTGCATAGTGAGACCTTGTCTCAAAAAGACAAAAAAAAAGAAAAGAAAAATGAAGTAGGGTTGGGGTCAGAGAGTGACAAGGGAGTGGCCCACGTGCAGGACCTCTGCTGACTGTGACTTGGGCCTTGTCTTTCTTTCCAGATCCAGATAAGGACCCCTTCTCCTACGGTGAGTTCACCACAGGAAGAGGTGGGGAGGAAAGCTCGAGGCACCTCCACTCATGTCTCTCTCCGCAGATGTGGCCACTCTCCGGAAACGGGGGCTGCTGGTGGCAGCTGTGCTCTTCATCACAGGGATCGTCATCCTCACCAGTAAGAATGGGGGTGAGGAGAAGGGCACCGAGACCCAGAGGGGCTCAGGCTCAGGGTTTTGAAGACCCTTGGGCAAGGCTGTTGGAATCAGGCATGTGCGCAGTATGCCAGGCCCTGCATTCAGCTGCCCACTACAGCTTGGAGACCTAGGCTGGGCACAGCCGGGTGGTTCTTCTGCTCGCAGCTGCGTTTAGGCCTGTGTCTGAGGTCAGCTGATGGCCAGACGGGATCCCTGCTTGTACAGGCACCTCAGTTCTTTACCTTGTGGTCTAATTTTCCACTGGTGTCACCTGAGATTAACATGTGGTAAGGCTGAGAGAGAAAATGACAGAGAGGAAGTGTGCAGGCTTAGAGTGAGAGCTGGCTGCTGTCACTGTCACCATATTCTATTGCTCAAAACAAATCATGAAGGGCCAGCCAGATGGCTCGGCGGCCTAAAGCACCTGCTTAGGCAAGCTTAGCCTACCATGTGGTTTGATCCCTGTCACCACATGCTACACCAGCCCCACTCCCAGGGCAGGCTGAGCCATAATAATAATAATAATAATAACAATAATAATAATAATAATAATACAAAATCATGAAGCCCATATTCATGCAAATGGTCAGAAAATACTTTTCCTACTTCCTTCTTCTCCTCCTCGTCTTCTTTTTCCTTGTTCCTTCTCCTTTTCTTCCTCCTCCTTATTTTTCTTCTGTGGTGCCAGGATTTGACCCAGGAACTTCACACCGAGCTACATCCCATCCCGCTGTTACCCAGGTTCAGCTTAAACTTGTGCTCCTCCTGCCTCAACCTCTGAGAATGCTGAGATTCCAGCCACCACTGCTGGCTCAGCCTTGTTCTTTTAAATTTATTTTTAATACAACAAATCCCTTAATCAAAGAGACCAGCCTCTCTTCAGAGCTTCAATCCCTTTAGAGCTAATATCCTCAGTGATCTCATTGTCTCCCATGCGGCCCTGCTTCTTAAGGTTTCCAGGACCTCTCAGCACTCCACCCTGGGGACCACAATTCCAATACTGCCTACCCAAGAGCCTTTGCATGGCTGCTCCTCTGTCCAGAGCTGCCTTACTGCATTCCTTCATCCCTAGGGCCCCTGCTTACTTCCTTCAAGCCTTTGTACAAACGTCATCTCTGCCTGGAGGCCCTCTACACATCCGCTGTGAGGATGCTCCCTGCCCTTGGGCCTCCCTGACTCCTTAGCTTTATTTTCTCCACAATGCTCCTCACCACCCATGCACTTGTTTTAATTTTCTTTGTTGGTCCCCCTACCAGAAAGTCAACTGTACAAGGGCTGGGTCGTGGAAACCTCTCATTGGCTATTCTCACATGTGTCTCTTGTTCATTCTTGTGTGGAGCGACTTGTGTGGAAGCTTCCTGAGGGGCAGGGCCGACAGCCTGTGCCCCAGCCCCAGAGCATGTACAGACAACATCATTTCAACTAATGACTGATCCATTTTCCTCACCCACAGGCGGCAAGTGTAGGCAGATGTCCCGATTGTGCCGGAAGCGTGGCAGGTAACTAGCCAACACGGGGGGCTACAACCTGATGGATACCCTGAGGCTGAGCCCCCCAGAACAGCTTACTGTTCCAACCTCCTTCTTCTCTTCTAAGAGCTTACAATGTGGTCAATACCGGAACTCATGAGAGGGAAGATGCAGCTGGATGCAGTCATCCTTGAACTGATATCCAAGCCTCCCCTTCCCTACCCTGCCAGCCACTGGGGGCTGTGACCCCCAGACCCTGCTCAGACCAGAAATAAAGTGCCATGAGATCGCTCTTTCCCAGTGGCCTCTCATTGTTCACCACAGCGGAGAGGGAAGGCTGGAGCCCCTGGGGAGTACAGCAGTGTGAGCAGGCACCTAGGCTCATCCCAGACAGCCAGCACTGGGAGGAAAGCGAGGGGAGTGGCCTGGTGGGAGGAGGCCGGAAGGAGGGTGACCCCAGCCTGTGAAGTCCAGCAGGATTTGAAGCCCCACTCAGGGTCGCTGGGTCCTCGAATCCAGGCTTATCTCCAGAGTCAGCTCACCACCAAGGGAGGGCCTGCTGTTGTAGGTTCTCTGGTCCCTCACCAACCTCCAGGGCCCTCACATGCATGAGTGTGGAGCATTGTCCACACCCCAGGCTCACTCCCTAGCCCACAAAGGACGGTTGCTAGCAACCTCTTCGCTTTGGGTGTGTCCACCAGCAAAGCTGGGCCGCTGGGGAGTGGGCTTCAAGCACTGTGTAGGGTCTTGAGGACCTGGAGCACGACCTAAGAAGGCTCTGCTGGGCACTCCCCGAAGACCTGTGGGCTCCCCAGCCCATGAGGAGGGCCTCAGCCAGGCCAGTCCAGGCCAGGGCGGGGCCCTTGGGACTCAGGGCTCGGGGCATGACCTGGGCCAGGTTGGAGGCTGATTGTACCACAGCCGATCCATGAGATCCTGCCACAGGAAGTTGAGCTGCAGTGGTGCAGAAGCTCTGGTCTCCTTTCTTTTCTTTCTTTTTTTTTTTTTTTTTTTTTTATCTTTTTGAGACAGGGTCTCACTATGCAGTTCAGGCTGGCCTTGAGCTCACTTTTGTAGCCCAGGCTGGTCTCGAACTCACATTGATCCTCCTGCCTCAGCCTCCCGAGTGCTGGGATTACAGGCGTGCGCCACCACACCTGGCTTCTGGTCTCCTTTCCAAAAGGCAGTTGTGAAATCAGTTTAGAAGGCCATGCATGCACAGCATGAAGTGCAAGAAAAGGAAGTGAAGAGAGCATCAGAATGCATCACAAGCCGGGCGTGGACACCTGGGAAGATCATGGAGGGTTTTTTGTGTGGGTGTGTGTGGCGGGGAGTAACAAGTTTTTATCCTTTTCTGACCTCTCAGCACAGTGTGGTCTAGGACCCCAAGGTCCTGCCAAACAGACACCCCACCCCAGCCTTGATGTCAGTCACACGCACCTCACTGACCACCCCAGGCTGACCTTGGTTTCCAGCCCCTTCACAGCCTCGCAGGTGCGTCTGGCCCAAAGCACCCACCAGAATTCACAACGTTAGGAATGATTTCCTGCGACCTGAGGCCGCCCATGCTTAAGGACCTTCACCAGGCCGAAGCTGCCCAGGCTTTCCCGTGACCTTTCAACAGCTAAGGGCAAAAGTCAGGGCTTAGTTCATTTTTCACTACCAAAACCTCCTCTCTCCTAGTGCTTGATGGATAAGGAGATACTCACCTGTAATCCCAGCATTCTGGGAGGCTAAGGCAGGAGGACTGAAAGTTCAAGCCCTGCCTGCGCAACTCAGTGACTCAGACCTTGCTTCAAAATTAAAAACAACTAGGGATGTAGCTGTGTAAAGGTCCTGAGTTCATTCCCCAGTGCCCCCCACACACAAAATATGACCCAGAAATTCAACTCATAAGTATTTATCCGAGATGAACGAAACCATGTGTCCACACAGATTTTCACATAAATATGTATAATCTTGGGATTATTACAAAAAATGGAAATGACACAAGTATCCATTGGAACAGGTAAGTGGATATAATCTATTGAAGGAAGAAATACTGGTACAACAACGCAGATGAATCTCAAAAGCATAGTCTGAAGGAAAGAAGCCAGATACAAAAGAGCATAGATTATATAAATGTCTTTTTTATTATGTATTTAGGACAGGATCTGTGGGGTCTACAGTGTCTTACTACAAAGATGGGACTCGATTCTTCTGTTTTGAGCCTCTCAAGCACTGGGAATACAGGTGTGCGCCACCACGTCTGGTCTCAATCGCTGTTTCAGTGTGCCCCAGGGGTGGGGCTCAGCACAGCACACCAGGGATGCAACTCAGCTATCTAACTGGTCCTGTGTAAATTTCCTCTGTGTGAAGTTCTCAAAAAGCGCAAGTAACTGGTGGAGGCTGGGCACTATGGGACACACGGATAGCTTGAAGTACTAGGGAGGCTGAAGCAGGAGGATCCCTTAAGCCGAGGAGTTCAGTGGCAACACAGTGAGACCCCCATTTCAACAAGTGACAGAAGGGAACAAAGGAAAAAGGAGGGAGGAAGGAAAAGGGGAAGGAAGGATAGAAAAACTAATTTTTTTTTTTTTTTTTGCCTTTTTGAGACAGGGTCTCAGTATGCAGTTCAGACTGGCCTTGAGCTCACTTTTGTAGCCCGGGCTGGTCTTGAACTCGCACCAATCCTCCTGCCTCAGCCTCCCAAGTGCTGGGATTACAGGCGTGTGCCACCACACCCAGCTTAGAAAAACTAATTGATAATGATAAAAATCAGAACAGTAGTTGCCTCCCCTTCTGCTATGTCCAGAGCAGTGAGGTGGGATTGACTGCCAAGAGGCATAAGGGGAATTTCTTGAAGGACTAAAGCATGTGCCTATTTGAGACAGGGTCTCACTATGCAATTCAGGCTTGCCTTGAGCTCACTTTTGTAGCCCAGGCTGGTCTCGAACTCACACCGATCCTCCTATCTCACCCAGCTTAGTGACAGTTTTTGGATGCCAGGACCCTGGGCAGAGGGTAGGGCTTGTGTGTGATGGCGCCTCCCGACTGGGCTGGGAGGTGGGAGGCTTTGGCCACCTTCTGGGCATCCTTTCCAGAGTGGCCTTTCTGAGAGGCTCACTGGCCTCTCGCTGCCTCTGGCCAGACCATTTTTTGCTTCATCTCAAGATCTCAGTGGTTTAAAATGAAGGTTTGTTCTCACTCCCACCACATACCCTCCTGGGTCCACTGGGACCCTGAGTATCATCGGAGAATGCCACATGGAAGCTGCTACCAGAAATGCTTCTGGTTGTCATGGTGGGAGGAAAAGGGAACAAGGGGGATGCCTGCTGGCTTTTCTCCCCTCTCCCTGGAAGTGACATGGGACATTTCCACTCACCTTTGCACCAGTTGTTTGAATTCAACAGGGTGGGAAGCTCCAATCTTCCTGTGGGGTGGGAGGAGCAATACTGTGTTTAGTCACCTTTCTATTGCTGGGACAAAATACCTGAGGCCTAAAACTTGAAGGAGGATAGGTTTGCTTGGAGCGGTCAGCTGACTCCATTACTTCAGGACTGTGGCAGGGTGGGAGATCTCAGTGGGCTGTGGTGGGAGAGAGCTGCTCCCTCCTGGCGGCCGAGATGTGGGGAGGGGCGAAAGCGCCCAAGGAAGGGCATGCTTGGCAAACGTGACCCCAGGGACCCACTTCCAGCAACTACCATATTCCCCCCAAATAAGCCCTAACCTGCAAAGAAGCCCTAGCACGATCTTCCCCCCGACCCAGGGAAATCATAATGTAAATCTTGCCTCAAAAACAAGCCTCATATAAGCTCATCAGCCACATGGATGGATGTAGTCTGTTGGAGCACACAATGGACATAACTGAATTATAAAATAATAATGTTAAATGTAATTAATTATAAATAGTATTATTGACATTAATACTTAAATAAGGGACAGCACAGGGGCACAGCACCTTCCAGGCAAGCACAAGGCCCTGAAATTGATTCCCAGTAATGACAGCAACAACACACTTAAACGATAAGCACATCAATAATGAAGTATTTGTACATACCCAAGTGGGCACCTTCAGATGAGAGGTGGATGTCTCTGTACCAATGACCTCAGGACCCTGCTGAGTGACAGACACAGCTCATGAGCAATGAAGCATGCTTGATAATGAACAGACGTGGTTGTGTCTATTGTGAAGCTTCCAAACTCAGTATATCACCTGTTGTAACAAACATAATTAATGCACTTAGGTGAAATAAAATGTTTCCTGGGGGTCCGGCAGGATGGCTCAGTGCTCTAAAGCGCCTGCTTAGGAAAGCTTGGGCGTCTGCAGGGACCGCGGTTCAATCTCCGGCACCACATGCTGCGCCGGCCCGGAGCGGGCTGAGCTGGCCGTAAAAATGAGTGAATAAACAAGGTTCTGAAACAAGAAAATAAATAAATAAATAAAATTTAAATTAAAAAAAAAAAAAGAAGTTTTTTTTAAAAAAAAAATGTTTCCTGGGGGCTGGGGAGATAGCTCTGAGGCACAAGTGCCTGCTGGGCAAGTGCAAGGTCATGAGTTCGAACCCTGGTCCCACAAAAAAAAAAATGTTTCCTGAATTTTGGCACCTGGGATGTTTTGCTGCTTTTGTATGAACCATCTTTCTTTCTTTCTTTCTTTCTTTCTTTCTTTCTTTCTTTCTCTTCTTCTTCTTCTTCTTCTTCTTCTTCTTCTTCTTCTTCTTCTTCTTCTTCTTCTTCTTCTTCTTCTTCTTCTTCTTCTTCTTTTTCTTTTTTCTTTTTTGTCTTTGTGAGACAGGGTTTCCCTATGCAGTTCAGGCTGGTCTTAAGCTCACTTTTGTAGCCCAAGCTGATCTTGAACTTACACTGATCCTCCCAAGTGCTGGTATTACAGGCCTGTGTCATCACCCCTGTCTCTGGACCACCTTTCTTTCTTTCTTCTTTCTTTCTTTCTTTCTTTCTTTCTTTCTTTCTTTCTTTCTTTCTTTCTTTCTTTCTTT